>PVIH01000836.1:0-290111 GCA_004025045.1 Sigmodon hispidus | reverse complement strand
TCTTTAAAAGCTTTCCGCATTGTTGGGGCTGGAGAGATGGCTCAGCGGTTGAGAGCACTGTCTGCTCTTCCAGAGGACCCGGGTTCGATTCCCAGCACCCACATGGCAGCTAACAACTGTCTGTAGTTCCAGTTCCAGGCAAAACACCAAGGCAAATAAATAAATAAATAAAGTCTTAAAAAAAAAAAAAAAAAAAAAACGCATTGTGAGTCAGTATCATCCTTACACAACAAAAACTGCTTGAAAAAGAGAACAGTCAAGTCAGTTCTTACCTTAACAACTAGAATGCTTCCATGTAAACCATATGTTTTCTGGAACTGAAAATGATTAGGTTTTGGAGAAATTCAATGGGGTAGTATAACAGATTCTACTCACAGAAATAGTATTTTTTTCAAGACCACCAAGTAATTATTACTAATGTTTGGGGGCAATAGTGCCTAAGTGCCTAGACTAACATCACATCTATCTGGGCCATAAAAGTTAAATACTGTGTTAGATTTTCACTTTCAAACCTCCCTTTAATTCCCTCTCATTTAATGGGGCTAGTTCTACTCGCTAGATTGATACTGTAATTTATAAGTAAAAAAGTTTTATCTTAGATAGCTAAAGTAACTAGATTTTAGAGAGGCTATTATGAGGTTCAAGAAGTAATTCTAACTAATGAATCTTTGACTCCAGAATGTGGGATTCTGGGGGAGGGCAGGCAGAGCTAGTGGGTCTTAAGGAACAAGGCTTCCTTGGAGATGGAGCAGATGAAGCCAGAGAGAGGATGACTTAGACGAGAGAAAAGGCAAATATTCCTAAAAGACAAGAAATTGACATAACTGCTTTAACAAGGGATTTTGAAGGGGGCCAGTCAGAGGGTTTACTTAGTAATTTCACTCCAGAGAAAGTCTTTTCTTATCACCCATGTATAGCTATAGCAATACAAATACTTCTTAAGTTACATTCATAATTCAGAAAAATCTCAGCACTTGCGGGACAGCATGACACACCTGTATTTACAGACCTTGGGAGGCATAGATCAGAGGATCCAGACTTTGAGAACAGTTTGTGCTCTGTAGCAAGGTACTGTCTAAATAAATAAACAAGTTAATAGCTATAAGACAAAGCAAAACAAAATCTCAGTACTGAGTAGTCTGAGAATGTTTTGAAGATATCTATTTAAAATTATTTATTTACTTTATGTATATGGGTGTTTTACCTGCATCTATGTCTGTGTACAATGTGCCTGGTGCCTAAAGAGGCCAGAAAAAGGTGCCAGACACCCTGGGAATGAAGTTATAGACAGCTGTGAGTCATCATGTAGGTGCTGGGAATTGAACCTGGATCCTGCTGTGGAACAATCTTAAAGATTTTATTTTTATTTATTATGTATACAGTATACAGAAGAGGGTACCAGATCTCATTATAGATGGTTGTGAGCCACCATGTGGTTGCTGGAAATTGAACTCAGGTCCTCTGGAAGAACAGTCAGTGCTCTTAACCTCTGAGCCATCTCTCCAGCCTGGAACAATCTTTGTATACTGTAACTATCTATTACTCTTATTGGTTGATAAAGAGCTGACTCACCATTAGTTAGGCAGGAAAAGGTTAGGCAGGGCTTGAGGACTAAAAGAGCACGGGGTATAAGAGGGCAGAGTCACCAGCCAGACGGGAAAGAGAAGCAAGATAAACATGCCATGCTGGAAAAAGGTACCACTGTATGGTAGAGTGTAGATAAGAAATATGGGTTAATTTAAGTTGTAAAGCTAGTTAGTACAAGTCTAAGCTATGAGCCAAGCATTTATATTAAAATCTCTGTGTGCTTATTTGGGAGCTGGCTGGCAGTCCCAGTGAAAAACCTCCATCTACAGGGTCCTTTGGAAGAACAACCAGTGCTCTTAACCACTCAGCCATTCCCTCCGGCCTGAGACACAAACCAAATCAACTTATATGAGAGAAGGGGAAGGAAAAACAATCTAAAAATTGAAGACACCAAGATTTATAACACTTCATACTCTTGTTAAAAAAAAAAAAAAAAGGAACAGCTAGCTGGGTGTGGTGGCACACACCTTTAATAACAGAACATGGGAGGCAGAAGCAGATGCATCTCTGTGAGTTCTAGGCCAGCTGGTCTACAGATCAAGTCCAGGATAGCCAGGGCTATGCAGAGAAACCCTGTCTTGACATCCTCCCACCCCCCCCACCAAAGGAAGGGGGAATAGCAAGGGGCTGAAAAGATGGATAAAAATGCCTAACACATAAGTATAACAAGGACCTGAGTTCCAATCTCCAGAACCCATCTAAAAGCTGGTTTTAATCTGTAACCTGCCACTGTCATGAGGCACAAACTGGTGGACTTTTGGAGTTTGATGGGGAGCCAGCCTAGCTAATTGGTGAGTTCCAGGTTCAATAAAAAAGATCCTGCAAAAATAAGGTGAACCCAGGAGAAAGCTCAGTGAGAAAGGGATCTGTCTACCAACTAAGCCTGATGGACCTCAGTTTGATCCACATAGTGGAAGAGAGAGAGCAGACTCCAGAAAGCTGTCCTCTGATCTCCAAAAGCATATGCATGAGCATGCATTCTTGAGATGGAACACACACACACATACACACACACACACACTAAATGTTATTTAAAATTAAAAAAAAGGTTTTTTAAAAGCACTATAGAGAAACACACCAGAAGTTCACAAACACACCCGCATGAACAATACACCCCCCCACGAATAATACATACCCCCTCACACACACATACACATAGAAGACAAGAAAAATGCTAGTGAGTCAAAGTTCAGAGGACATGTAGAAAGATGAATTATGCACAAGACAGGAGGCAGGGAGGATAAAAAAGAAAGGAGGGCTGGAAGCATCCAGTAGAATAAAACAGGAGAAGGCTGGTATATTCACAGCCTCTGTCAGCCAACAGTTACTGATGTATAGTGGTATAGTGGAGACAGGGGTATTGCATACACTTGGCTCATTTGTAAGCATCAGAGGCCAAGACAAGGCACTTTGCAGTCTGGATTGTACTAGACCAGGAAACAGGTCCATAGAAGTAGACTAAACTGGTAGAGACCTCCAGGCATCATTTCAGTTAACTATGAAAATATGGCTTGTGCAGGTGGCTAGGGGTGAAGTGTTAAGAAGGTGAGGGCAACAGCTAATCAAATGCACCGGGACACCGACTTTGATAACCGAATGAACACAGATGGACGACGACCAAGTAAACGAAAGCAGAGTGTGCTCTAGTGGCTGCTTTATGAACATGACCAGGACAGGGAGATGAAGGCAGCATATGGCACCAAACGGTAGCTGGATGGTGGCACCTGCTTTATGTAAGAAGTCACGGGCTGTTTCAGAGAAGTGTCAGGGAGGTAGGTGTGTTTAAATGATGTCAGGTTTGAGAAAGGAGAAGGGACGTGGGGGACTTAAGACACAGGCTGCTTGAGGTGTCAAATGCAGGATGAGGAACAGCGAAGACAGTAGCTTAGTTAAGGCAAAGAGAACTAGATGAGGAGAGCTCAGGACAGCGAACCTTTCACACCGCATGCCCTTCGCCATGGACAGAGAACTGTTCCATTGCGGGTCTCGGGATAAGGGCTGATTTCTGTGGTAACTAGGAACAGTACGGTTAAAAGTAGCATTTCCATTATAGGATAAGATAGGGAGGAAGAAAAGAAGAAAGATGTGGGGCCCCTCGAGGGGAAAGATCTGTGAATGACAGACGTTTTAGTCAATTCATGGAATTGCAGAGCCAGACGTTGTCAGTCAGATCTTTTCATTTGAAAAAAAAAAGGGGGGTGGGGTGGGGGAGATGATCTTTCTTTTCACTTGTCTAGTAGTCTGTGAAATCACCCAAGCAAACCACCTCTCAATTTTACAGAAAAAAAGAAAAAGAAAGAAAGAAAAAACCCGAGGCCCAAGGGATATCTTAAAGTAATACACCCACGAGTGAAGACAGGCCCAGGTCTCCAGGGCCGCAGGTCGCTCTCTAACCTTTCTTAAAGAACAGCGGGAGGCTGCAGGTCCCGCGGCCCGCCTGGGGGCACCCTGGGGTTCGAGGCTTCCTGGCAGCGGACAGAGGACCGCCCCGAGGGGAGGGTCCGTGCGGGAAGAGTTTGGGCCTCCTTTCTCACACTTCCTCAGGACACCGGCCCCGGTGTGCCTGCAACCGGCAGAGGGCGCGGGATGACACCCCGCTGAGCTGGGCCAGCGGGGTCGCGTTGCCCGGGGCGCACCGTCGGAGCTGGAAGGCAGCGGGGGCTCCGGGAGGGGCCCGCAGAGGGGGCAGGGGCGAGGGCGGGGCCGGCAGGGAGTGGGCGGGGCTCGAGGGCGGGGCGCTGCGGGCGGGGCCCAGGGGGCGGGGCCGGGAGCGGGGGGCGGCGGCGGCGGCGGCGGCGGCGGCGGCCGTGGAGGAGGAGAACATGGCGGCCGCGGAGAGCGGCTGAAATGCCTGTTCTTGAGGCCGGGCGAGCGGGAGACTGACGCGATTCACCTCGTCCTGTCGTCCGTCGGTTGCAGCGCGGCCTCCAGCTCCTCGCTTGCAGTTCGCTGCTGTTCCCTCACGCAGAGCCTACACCGGGGTGGTTCTGCATCCCCCCCCTCCTCAAGTGGGGGGGACTCCTGCTCCGGAGGAGGGGGCCGGAGAGCCGCTGCGGCGGCGGGCGGGCGGGCCGCCTGGGCCCTGGGGACGGGCGCCCGGCAGGAGGAGCGGCGGAGTCCACGGCGGCGCCGCCACAGTCGCTAGCAAGCGCGGCGCCAGGGAGCGCGGCCCTGAGGCGGCGGCAGAGGCAGGTGAGTGGCAGCGGCGGCGGCGGCGGCGGGAGCCTCGCGGTGGGTGCAGCTGTCACGAGCCGCGCGGCCGCGGCGGCCCTAGGGGGCGGGGAGCAGCTGGCGCCCTCTGCCCGGGCTCTCCTTTCTCTGGGACCCATCTCCCGGTGCCACTTTCCCCGAGTTCCCCTGTTGGTCGGGCTCGGCTGCAGGGGGCGGAGGTCGCAGCTGTCACGGCACCAGCTGGGGGGCTGCTCCCGGCTGAGCGGCGCGCTGCAGAGCGCCGTCCCTGCGGCGCACTCCAGTTGCCCTAGTTAGCGGAGTGAGTGCGAGCATCCGCGGAGGGCGCGCGACCGCGGGTCGGGTGGGGAGCCGGCGCCCCGAGCCGCCGCCGAAAGGGGGAGCCGGAAGTAGGCGCGGGCGCCCCTCGGCCCCGACGAGCAAGCACGGTGACCTTGGCCAGCCCGTCAGCCTCTTTGAGTCTTGTTCGCCGGGACAGCAAATCGGGGCGACCTAGGCATGCCTTTCTGTGCGTGCAGCTTTCGACGGCCCTTTTGCCTAGCCCGGCTGCACTTGCCTTTCTTCCTCTGGGACTAGGGCTTCGGAGGTAGGAATGGGCGGATAAAGGAGATTTTCTTCTTGGGGCTGGGATTTGGTCCCCTTGCAGGATTCTGCTGAAAGGACCTAGAAGGGGAAGCAACACGCGTTAGCGAAATGATCGGGGGTAGATCTGGTTAGTGGTCAGTGATGGAACTTGAGCTCTCCATAGTCCTTTGGAAAAGACTCTGGAGAAACTGGACACCGGGGTCCTCAGCCCTTACCACTCCTCTGCGATGGCTCATTTTTATTTTATTTGTATATGCATTTTCTTTTCTTTCTTTCTTTCTTTTTTTGCAATCACTCTCATGCTTTTTTTTTTCTTTCTTTTTTTTTAAGCAGACACTCTAGTCTGATGTTAGAGAGAGACAGAGAGATTCACAACACACCCTGTGTGTAATGAGGACAAGCCGAGGTTCTGTGGCTGAAGAGTTTGATAGGGTTGAGAACTTTGAGCAGGGGACTATCTATTAAACGTCTCTGACTTGGCTATCGCCGTTCCTTATAGCGACATTCTAGAGGTGAGGCAGGTGTCCTTGTGGAAAAGGTGACTTTTTCTTTTTGTCTTTTGAAACATTAAGTTTTTAATATGAAGTATGATGTTGACCTGTAAGGAGTTCGTGGATGAATCTCAGTCCCAGCACCCTGTGTGACTGACAAGAGGAATCTCTGGTGATGATTTGTGAGGCATGATGCTTTCACTTCAGCCATGAAGAAATCTTTTTAAATGTCTGTGTAAGGCAGGACGGCAGTGAAGCTTAGATTATGTGGTAGATTCCTAAGAGTGGCTATCAAGGGTTAAATTTGTTTGAGGTTTGCTTCCTCTTCTGGAATTGGTTGGAGGTTAGTCTTGAAAAAAAAAAGTTGGCCAAAGGGGCCTCTTATCCAGCTCACAGAAGCTTCGATGTAGTATGAAGGGGTCGGATTTCTTCATGTTGGGAATAAGGTGAAGAGAAAGTATTTGCGTATTTGCTTGGGTCTTTGGCTGTAAGCTAGAAATAGTTTTGGGTTAAAGGTAGCCATTCAGTTTCATAAATAGGCATAAATAGGAATGCCTCGAGTAATTTGTCATAAAGCAGATAAAATGGAAATGTTTTTACTTAATCTCCTGTACGTTGTGGAAATGTCCAAGTTGGTTTTGTGACCTAAAGTCTGCAGTGTTTTCCTCCATTTCTTATTCAGATTTCAGGAGCTCGGAGAGAAAATAGAGAGAAACCCGTAGCTTGTAAGAGTTGGTATTTGCTTTGACTTGATTTTTGCAGACATTAATCTATTACACGTATTTAATCCATACTGAACTTTGGTTTATAGATGCAAAGCTTGAATTTTACATATTTTACAGTTAATCTCTTCCTTAGTTCTGAGAAAATTTATAGGGTTGTGCCTATAAAATTGCTTTTTTGTGTGTGGTTTAAGCCAAGGGAATGTTTTTAGTTCTACAGTTTTGGGTAAGTGGTTTTATTGAAAGGAAAAACAAGCTCCCTGGAACTAATGATTGCTCACTTAAACTGGGATTATATAGACAATGCGTTTTTCTCCTTTCTGCCAACATTTGTTTTTATTTCTCCCTCAATTCTAGGATTTCATTTCTAGAAATCTGGGCTGGAAACAGAAGCAGCAGTTTGTATAATCCCAAGAACTTGCTTATGCCAGGAAGCTTGTAAGGGCAACATGAAGTGGGTGTGATGCAAAGATACTGCTACTACCAAAGACATTTAATTGACTGCTTCAGGAGTTGAGGGCTACTCTATATTTTTGCTGAATTTCCAGTTTTCTGAGTATGTGTTGATCTTTTGGTGGGCAGAGGATTAGGTTGCTATGGTGCTGACTGGTGTATACTGTGGAAATGTTGGCACAATTTCATGCTTCTAACTCTATACTGAAGGGTGGTAAACAAGTCTAAATAACTTAAATATGTTGTTCTCAGGATGGAATGTTCTCCACATGTCCTCTTGATCCTGCTAATCCAGTGAGCGATCTTCACCAGGACTAAATGTTGAGTAAGTGAGAGGGCTGCAGAGAGGTGCTGAAAGGTGGATTGGGAAAGAGAAGACATCAGACATCCCTGGAAAAATCTTCCTTCCAATCAGACTATATACTGTTGTACTTCTTATAGTTTCTCAAGGACATTAAGCTTTCCTTGTTCATCTGTCATCAGTTTCCATACCTTCTCTTGAGGCCACACTGCCAGTGTTCCTTGTTTTAGTTAGCTCCAGTTTTATAACGAGTCCAAGTTGTTAGATGGTGTGTTGTATATTTTACAGAGTTGGTTGGCCTTAAGCTATGGCCCATCTTAGGCTTCATTTTAGGGCAAGTATGGATGTTCAGTCTCAGCACATAAGACTTAGAATTTCTATGTTATGGATAGAAGAGACCCGTAGGATGCTCATTATTGTCTCGGCATTGATAATCACAGTAATTCTCAGGGGGCCAGCTATTACTTTTTTGGCAAAGGTCCACAATCATTGTGGTGGGTGCTTTTCTACATTACCTGTAAATACTAGCTGCTAAGATGGATGTGAGATTGGATAAAATGCTCAGATTTCAGGAGCCCTTTATCCGGTCTGGGTTACAGAACTGTACAGCATTGTCTCCACTTATGTAACTCTCATTTGTATGGACTAGACCATAGGAATGGATTTCTTTATTGCTTTTGTCATGTTACCAATCATTCACCCTTTTGTCACTTGCCATTGAGGATAAATCTTGTTGTCTCTGATTTTTTTCCCTTACCATTGGAAGTGATATTTAGACATTTTAAACTTTCTCGTTATATTTTAGTTAGATTATGTACCTATTTCTTCTTATATGATGTTGAGTCATATAAGATGGCCTGGTGGCAGCTGAGTACTATTCTTAGTCACTTAATTTAAGGATATGCAACTTTTTTTGTATAACCTAGTATAGTTTTGGAAATAATATGTGAGTGTGTTGTAGTTGAATTAATACAGAGCATAGAAATGATTATTTTATATTTTTGCTGAACATATAGTTTAATATAGAAAGTCATTATTAAACACTGATGCCAGTGTATAAGTCTTATTTCACTAGTGTTAATAAATGAGATGACATCTCCATTTCCTCACTGAGCCAACCCATAGCAGAATGTTTTTTATTTACTTTCTTATTTATTTTGTGGTAAGGAGTGGTGAACCCAGGACTTTCTGAATGCTAGGCAAGCTATCTTTCACTCAGCTGAGCTCCCGATTTTTTTTCTCATTTTGACTTTGAGGCATTTATGTTGAGTTGCCCAGGCTGGTCTCAAACTTTGAATCCTTCTGTCTTAGTCTCCTAGTATCTGGGACTATAGAAATGTATCACTGCACTCACCTCACAGAACAGCACTTTTGAAATTCTTTAAAGTGACAGGGTTTTTTAGTGTACTCATCATATTTAATGATAAGTAGCTTATACCAAAATAGATGCTGTTATTTTTTAAAGTGTTTGGAAAGAATACTTGAAATTAATCAGTCTAGTCATGCTCACCTTAGATGTATTTTGTTTTATTATTCACCACATACCATATTTAAGTGTGGGAGGGAGAGGCATTGATATTATTGAGTGGCCCTGAGTCCTATTGCTAGGAACAGAGATCAAACTGATAAAAACAGGTGCAAGAATAGAGGTATAATCCTACTAGCAGAGTCAGAATCCTATTAACAGCAGATTATCCAATGTTACCACAGTGATGTCTTATTTATTTATTTGTGTGTGTGTGTGTGTGTGTGTGTGTGTGTGGTTACACTCATGTTGTAGCAAATGTGTCTAAGTCAGAGGACAACTTTTGGGAGTTGCTTCTTTTCTACAATGTGAGTTTCAGAGACTGAAATCAGGTCATCAGTTTTCAGCAAGCATCTTACCCCCCAAACCATATCACCTATGACCTAGCAGCTTTGTTTTTACCTTTTTTGTTTGTAGTGTTGTACCCACTGGTTTGAGGCAACTTTGGCTTTAGTCATGGCTCTTCCAGATTCCTAGTTCATGTAACCTTAGGTATTTAACTAAACTAAACCTTAGGTTTTCATATTTAAAATATGAATGATGTACTTACTCATTTCATTGTCCTTTTAAAAACTATTTACTCATTTCATTGTCCTTTTAAAAACTAAGCTAAGTAATATTGTTTAGCTATGATCTGGCATGTAGTAAAGCATTAACACTCCTTAGCAAATGGACATTCCACTCCTAACCCATCACCACATCTCAGATTCTTTTCTTTGTACCTTTTTGGCTATTCTTTTTTCTTTTTCTTGTTGGCTAATCTCGTCACTTGAATGTGGAATAATAGGAGTCACTGTGAGGGTTTGAGTTTCTCTGCCATCAGGAGAACTATTGGTCGGATCTCACTTTTCTTCTTGTGCTACAATTCTAGTTTGCAGATTTAGAGCGATTTACCTGCATGCATTTGCCTCTCTAATTTATTCTACACTTAACTACTGAAAAAAAAAAGCCTTTTAAAATGTCACTTGATGTTTTCAGTGAAGATTCTACAAATTTATCAAACCCTAAGACATTTAAATGGAGTCTCTTATTTCCCATTTCAGAAAATTTGCTGTAGATAACATGCAGAAATGCTTTATCTCCCATAATAAGACCCTGTCTTTAAAAATAGTCACCCAGAGATATCTTGCTTCTTAACTTACATATTTCATTTTCTTTACTTAAATTGTGTTTCCTTTTCTTTTATGTTCTCTTGATTTTCAAAAACAACGTGAAAGCTGGTGTATTGTACAGTTGATTTCCACTCCCTCAGCATCAATGACTGTTCTATATTATTATATAACCCATCCTTCTCTCTTTCCCTGACTCTCTCCACCTCCTTTACTCCTTTCCTAATTGGTTTGGAAAATCCTTGAGATTGAACGAACCACAGCATTCAGAGTAGAAGAGCTTTAAGTGTTATTTAGAATAACTTCCTTAATATTATAGAGGAGATGACTAAGTCCAGGCCAGAGCTTTTGGCTACTGAGATTTAAATTTTTAGGAATTCTAGTAAAGTTTGAAGTAATATATGAGCTAAGGGAGGAAGAAATATAGTTTGCACACTGTTATTCTTGGACCAACCAGCCATTTATAGAGAATATCCAGCAGAGCTGGTGATGTAGCTTAGTGGCTGAGTGCTTGCCTATTTACATGGGGCCTATGTCCAGTCCCCATTACTGAAGAAAGAGAGAAAATATTTTAAAAATTGTTCCTATATTGACTGCGTGCAGATATTTTTCTTGTCATTGTTTCCTAAATATTATAGTGTAATGAAATTTATAAACCTTGATAATGTATTAGGTTCTGTAAGTAATCTAGTAGGGCTTTAAAGAGTACAGGGTTAAGGATAGAAGTTACATGAAAGCATTATACCATTTTTATATATAGCACTTGAACACCCCACAGGTTTCTAGAGTCAGTCTCTCACAAATACTGAGAGTCAAATTAATTTTAGCCAGGAAGTAATTAAGACCATTTCCCCTCAAAAATTATAAAGAAAAAAAAAAACATTTGGAGAGGACTACCTGCTTTTCTTGTATTACTCTCATTCATAATCAGCAAATATTTATTGAGTATTGTCTCTGAGCCAGGTGTTATGCTTTCTCTACAAACTACATTTTATAAGTGAGGAAATAAGGCTCAGGGAAGTTTAGTGGCCAGTGTAAGATCACACAGCTTTTGGGTGCTAGCAATGGCATTTGAGCCTGGTACAGCTAACTGGAAGTTACATTCATACCTTTAAACTGATGTCTGTCTGCCTAAGAATATTTGCTGCACTTGGCTACATTCTAACTCTTTTCCTGGATTCTCTTTGGGTTTCTACCAGATGCTGTAGAGACTCCTGCAACATTCTTTCTTTCTGGTAACAGGAAAGTGTCACTTTAAGATTCTTGTGCTTTCTGGTCTCACCTTTGTACTTTAGTAATGTTGATTCTTTTGTGCCTCTGTCCAGGGAAGCTTATCTTTGAATGGCTGGTTTTGGAGTCTTAGCAATAAAATTCTGCCTCTTAAGTTTTGATAGTGTTTAAAGAAAGCTTAAGGTATTTTCTTTCATTTGGAACAGATTGTTTGATCATTCTCTGTGTTGCTGTGTGTTTTGAATGACTCTTACTCTGACCAGGTTAATATGTTGTGTCTTAAAATTTTGGTTTGCCTATATGATTGAAATATTCTATATTTCTATTATCAATCATAGATTTTATTGTTTATATATTTAAATTTACCACATTGTATTTGATCACATAGTTGAGGGATAAAATGTCCTTGGTTTTTGTAATGTATAATACTGGCTCTATTTTGGCAAGTTTGATTGGAGAAAAATCAGGAAAAAGTTATTTGTTCTACAAATTTCCAGTTATACCTCCTTTTCTACTTTAGATGGTAAAGGAAGTCTGTAATTGATTCTAAGTAGCTACTTGGCTATCCACTGGAGCTATAGTTACATGAGAACATTGTTCAAGGTGATGTGCTGTTAAAAGATAAGGAAGTGAAACGATAAGATAGAGATTCTATTCTTAAGGTGATTATGACTTAAGAGAAGTGATAAGACAACCCAAATACCTGTAATATTAATTAAATGTGATGAGAGCCATGAGAAGCATGCTGGGACAGTAGTGTACTTGAGGATCCAGGAGGAGAGAGCAGTTAGCCCGTTTGAGAGGGTAGATCAGGGCAGATGGGCTTGGTGGAGATGAGCACTGAAGCCTGGGTGGAATGAGAAAAGCAGTGTGCCCAGAAAGTTAATGGAGTGGAGGCAAGGGCAGGAAAGCCTGACTTCCTGAGGATCTTGGGAAGGGTATGAAGACAAGGAAAGTGTCAGCCTAAGCGGGAAGTAGACAACAAGAGTCATGTGATGCTGAGCGACTTTAATGGGAGGAGATAGTGGGAGCAGGAAGTAGCATGTCTATGAGATCTGGATGAGAACGAGAAATGTCAATTTTCTAAATTTATGTGGACCTTTTCTTGGCAGGTTTTTATACACCAAACTTTATAATTTTATAATTTTTAAATGATTTCATTTGTAAGGCTTACCACACTGGGAACTTATTCACTAATTTTTACATATATTTAAAAACAGGTCATGTGATTTTTTTTGAATACAAAATAGTATACATTTTTTTGCTGCCTTATATTGTTTATTTTAAACCACCGGTAGCTACTCTTTTAGAGAGTACATTATCACTGATATTTTAAAAATTATTATTTATTTTTTTGTGTATGAATGCTTTGCCTGCATGTATCTCTGTGCAGCCATCTACCACATGCATACCTGGTGTACTCAGAGGCCAGAAGGGAGTTAAACTGGCACTACAGATAGTTTTTACCTGCTCTGTGGGTGCTGGGAATTGAATAAGGGTCCCTCTGAAATAGACCACAGTGTTCCTAACTGATGATCTGAAGTCTCTCCAGCTCTTAGTTTACTGGGTTTTTTTTTTTCTTCAGTTTTTTGAGACAGAGTCTCAATGTGTAGCCTTGGCTGGCTTGGAACCTACTTTGTAGACCAAGCTCACTTAAACTCAGAAGATTCTGATGTCTCTGTCTCCTGAGTGCTAGGACCAAAGGCACATGCTACCATGCCCTGGCTTCACTTGACATTTTTATACTGATGCAGTAGAGTTATTTTTTTTTATTGCAAAAATGTCCTCTCCTTGACTATATAAGTGAGATTGGTAATACAAGTGGGAAACTCCTAGCTTTCAATATTTCATGATTTGTTATGTCCTACTGTGATTTAAAAAAGATTAAAGGTTAGGGAATATCATTAAGTTTTAGAACTTTGGTGCACTCAGAGGCCATCTTGGGTGATTGAGATGGTTCAGTGAGTAAATGTACTTGCTGCCAAACCTGACAACCTGAGTTCAATACCTGGTGCCCACAAGGTAGAAGAAGAGAACCAACTCCTCCAAATTACCTTCTGACTGCCACTTGATACTGTGACATGGAAACACATACATGCATACATAAATACATGTATTTTGAAGTAAAAGTCTTGGACCTTGTTACGGCTCTATGTATTCAGTTGATGCTCTTAGCCAGGTGTGCGTTGAGAGAATGGTGTTGAGGACAGCTGTTCTCACAGAATGTGCTGTGGTCTCTGTCGTTTGACAAATTGGTAGTGTTTTAGATATGGTTACAATATAGTTGGAGCACCTTTAAAGGCAGTTATACAGAGTAATTGGTTGTAAGACACTGACAAAGAGTTTTAGAGCACAGCACCGATGTGGGACAGACAGTCTTTCTAAAGACAGACCGATAACATACTATATGGGAAATGCAAGAAATAGTCGAGATCTGTGAGCAAGTTCTTCCACTTTCAGTCTTTTGTGATAATGTGCAGTTTAGGAGGCTTGGGTAAAGAGAATCTTAGATTTATTATTTTGCCTGGTAGATGGACTCCTGACACCACTTTGTATTGCAGTAGAGAGTCACTATGCAACTCTGTATTTCTTAGAGATTGGCTGGTTATCTTAAGGCAAAAGATTTAAGGATTGTCTAACTTGATGATGACTTCTTCCACAAAAAGGCAACTATGATTTTCTGACTTTTCTGTGAGACATGGTTGTGTGTGGTATGCAGTCCATCAAATAAGCACACTTAATCAGCTCCTTTTCAATACTGATACTTTCTTAACAGTGACTCAAAGACTAATTACCTTGTGGAAGAAAACAGAGTTCAGTGCTGTGGAGAAAGGATGTTGAAAATGGTATTTGAAAGTATTTCCATCCTATTGGATTTAATTGCTGGTAATGATGAGTGTTAATTTGAAGAGCTTTTTTACACGAACACTTGAATTTATGAACAAAGTTTTCTAACCTGTATAAAAACCTCGTAAAAGAGATGTTTTCGTGGTTTTGAGCCCATCTGCTGAAAATATAAAAAGGTAATTTCATCTGATTAGCTTGTAAGAACAACTGATTGCCATCAGGAAATATGGAAATGCAATAGCTGATTTTTAGCAAAAAGCCTTTGCATAAATGGTGAGTAGAATTGCAATTGAATATCATGTTTTATTCAGTACAGCCAGTAATGGAGTTCTTCTTTGGGTTTTATTCATCTTTGCAAAGTATGCTTTTTAGCTATTCTAACCATTAAAACCAAGCAAAATAGTTATTTACTATGAAAATGAACTGAGTTTAGGGCTAGAGACTCAAGCTGTAGTATTAAAGAAAGTGTGAAAGCAAGATTAAAAAAATGTTTAGTTGTAGCACTGTCAAAAAAAAGTAGTGGAAGTGATAAGCATTTATTAGAAATGTCATATAGCTTTTATGAATCAATTAGTATTGTTTAAAATTGTTAATTTGTTGTAATGGAAGAGTCTTAAATTTATATTTTGTATATGTTTTGTAAAGCACAATGATTTATCACTTTGGTGTACAGTGTGCATATATCATAAATAGACATGTGTGATTTACTATTAAAAACTCTAAGGCCGTGGGATATGTGATATAAATAGTTCCATACTATTTCCATAGCAGAAGTTCTTTTTTTTTTTTTTAAACTTTATTTATTTACTTATTTGCCTTGGTGTTTGCCTAGAACTGGAACTACAGACAGTTGTTAGCTGCCATGTGGGTGCTGGGAATCGAACCCGGGTCCTCTGGAAGAGCAGACGGTTCTCTTAACCGCTGAGCCATCTCTCCAGCCCCCCATAGCAGAAATTCTTAATTTGGAGTTCGTGGGCTAATATTTCTAGATTGGCTTTAGTCTGTAAACACTTTATATGTAAAAATTTACAAGATTATAATTTCTCTAGGAGAGGGTCTACAGATTTCACCAAATTCCAGAAAGGATCCACCATCTTCTCTTTTGTTGAGGACAGGGACTTCAATAACACTATTTATCCAGTTTTATCCTCTTGCCAAGTTTGATGGATATATCTGATGTCATTATTCAAGCCCGCAGTATGACTGGTTTTGCAGTTTTTCCATTTTGCAATAGATGTGATTGCAAATGCCTTTGGCCTTTACAGGTGTTTGAGTTCTGTTTATTGCACAACTGCCTGGGTCTACATTATTTGGTTTCTTTTATATATAATTTCTCCCTCAAGCTCTTCTTCCCTATGAATGAAGATATAGTGTGTGTATATTTAGGAAGTTCTGCTAAATGGGTTAGGATTCAGAATTGCTTGCTTAAACACCCATTAACATCTGAATCTTAGCCATGTTAAAGTCCTTAGGCTCTGATTTGACATACTAAACACTTTCTGAGTTCAGTGGGCTCCTTATCTGGTCCCTTCTTTCCCACTATAATTTTAATTAAGGCTTAATTACTAATGTATTAAAATGGTCCTGTAATCCATAGTGAGTTCCTACTTTGATTGTTTATTTTATTTTCAGAATACTTATTTAGGTCTGGAGAGGTGGCTCAGCTGTCAAGAGCACTGGCTGCTCTTTCTTCCTAGCACCTTTATGGTAGTTCATAGCTGTCTGTAGCTCCTGTTCCTGGAGAATCAGTGCCTTCTCCTGGCTTCCACCAACCACTGAGCATGCACACAATACACTTGCATGCAAGCAAAATGCTTATACATATTAACTAAAACTAAGGTTAAATAAAAGTTTTATTTGTGTATGTTGTGTGCCATATGTGCACATATGGTCACATGTGGCACATGTGTGCCTGTGGTTGATTGCATGTGGTGACCAGAGGACTGCATCTAGGAGTTGGTTTTCTCTTTCCATCATGTGGGTCCAAGAATAGAGCTCAGGTCATCAGACTCAGCAACAAGTTCTTTTACCTGATGAGCCATCTTGCAGCCCCCTCCTTAGTTTTTGCTTAATTTTATTGTAAAATCATTATTCTGATATTTGGGGGGCATATTCATAGTGTTTCTGTATGTGAGTGCATGTATGTGTTGTGTACACATGCATCTGTGTATGTGTGCAAATGTACAGTATGCACGTGGAGGCCAGAAGCTGATGTCTGGTGTTTTTCTTGATCAACTTCCACCTCCTTATAAATTGAGACAAGATTTCTCAGAGCTTCCTTTCACAGGCCCCCATGCCAGCCTGATGTTTACATGAGTGCTGAGGATTTGGCATGGAAGCTTGTGCTTTTACCCATTGAGCCACCTCCCTAACCCCCATCATGCTCATTTTTACTTGTGTTTTCTTTGATAAAAACCTTCCATGGTCTTCATTACTATCAAAATAAAGTTATCCTACAGCCTAGCATTCAAAGCTTTCCAGTGTGTGGCACCAATCTGTTGCTTTATTTTATTTGTCTTCCACAATAGATTGTATGAAATGAAATTGTTGGCTTGTTGTCTCCTAAATATTCTATTTTTTATGATATTCTCCCTTACTCTAATGTGTATCCCTGGAATTATACCTGTTCTTTAAAAACTCCCCCAGATTTCTCAGATCTTGATAATTCAAAACATAAAGGAACATATTCCTTCTGTGAACTCTTTTATGTTTCTCACTCATTTGATAGTGTATAAATGTGTGTGTATTCTATATTAATTTTTTCACTTATATACCCTGCCATTCATATTATGGTATAAAATGAGTAAAAAGCTTCATGTTTTATATTTTGTTTCCTTTGACATCTTAGACTAAAGACTTTTAGCAAATGATACTGATTAACTCAGTTAAAGTGTGTGTTTGTTCCTATACGTATGGGCACTTCTGAAATACTCATAGATAATATATTCTAGGGATTCTTTTTATTGGTCTTAAGATATTTAGTAAATTGGAAATTATATGGAGAACATGTTTACAATGTGAGACTGACTATAAAAGCTAATGCTAAAATATCTAGAATAGCTGTATGAGGTAATAGATGCTGCTGTTTAGGAGGTTGAGACAGGAGGATTTTAAGTTTGAGGCTAGCCTGGGCAACTAAGCAAAACCTTGTTTCAATATTTTAAAGAGGTGATGGTGACTAGGGACATAGCTTCTTGCAGAGCACTTGTCGAAGCATGTATGAAGCCTTGAGTTCAGTTGCTAGAATTGCTGTTCAAAAGTTGAAAA
The DNA here is from genome assembly GCA_004025045.1 of Sigmodon hispidus. Taxonomy (NCBI): domain Eukaryota; kingdom Metazoa; phylum Chordata; class Mammalia; order Rodentia; family Cricetidae; genus Sigmodon; species Sigmodon hispidus. Next base: position 272,805 of record PVIH01000836.1, on the reverse strand, counting down.
CCAAAGAAAAAGAAACCTGAGACAGCCTGGTTAGTTAATCTTCTTAGTATAGAGCTTCCCTGACATGGACCAAACAAGCAAAATCACGTTCCTTTCTTCCTACATCCTCAGAATAGGAGTAAAAGGTCATAAGATCGTCATCATTACTATTTTTCAGTTTGTTTGTTTTTCAAAAACATATTCCTTATATGAGAAGGTATTTTTGCATTGAACACCCATTGTTTGAATGGTAATATGAGACACCATAAAGTTACTCCTAAAGTTCCTGTCCATCAAGAAGATTATAATCAGGCCTGGCATGGCTCAGTGGTTAAGAGTGCTAGTTTCTAGTTTCTCTTTCAGATAACCTGGATTCAATTTCCAGCACCCATATGGTGGTTTGCAACCATCTGTGACTCCAGTCCCAGTGGCTCTGATGCCCTCTTCTGGCCATGGGCACCAGGCACACTCATGGTACACAGACATGCAGATAAAACACCCATACATAAAATAAAAATAAATAAATCTTCAAAAATAAAAATATTATAATCTGTATAAGGCAGTCTCTTTTGTCTTAAAATTTACATAAATTAAAAATAATATATAAAACAGTGAAAAATGTCTCATGGAAGTATATATTTCAGCATGCATTTTTACACTTGCTTGAAAATCATTATTTTTGGTTGTTTCTGTTTTTACCTGTATCTTTCCTTCTAACCTAATTGTAAATTACACAGGGATGAGATGATTATTCCACTAGTTTGTATTTTAGTTATTTCATAGTTCTTTACTCAAAGGTGTGTTTATAAAGCTGTTACTGATGATGCTTGGAGTCCCGCATGGTTTGGGTAGACTTTCTGAAGGAAGTGGATTTGAGTTAGACTATATAGAATCTGAAATGATACTTATTGCATAGCTCTATGGTACACAAAAAAGGGGTTTGATAGTTAAGCAGATAATGGAGGTTTGATGTATTTTTCTGGAACATTAAACAGCTTCTTTGGTTATTGTGGCTTTCCCCAAAGTGATACATGTTACTTTCCAAAGTAGTCATAGAGTAGTGCATCAGGGCCTGGGAAATAAGAACAAAACCCATAAATGAACAGAACATGGCTTTGTTTCAGCATGGAAGAACTAATATTCTTTATTGAAGTGAGTATCAAAATGGGGAGGCTCTGTTTTGGAATTATTAAACAACAATTAGCCCTTTATATCTGGCTAAATAGAACTTCTAAAAAATTATTTATTTTAATTTTATGTGTCTGAGTATTTTGCATGTATGTATGTATGTGTGTGTGCCATATGATTGCCTGGTGCCTGCAGAGGCTATAAGAGGGCATTGAATTCCTGAAACTGGAGTTCTAGATGGTGGTGAGCCATAATATGGGTGCTGGGAATGTAGTCTGGATCTTCTGGAAGAAAAGCCAGTGCTGTTATCCTCTGAACTCTTCCTGCAGCTTCTAAACACATTTTTTATTTTTGAATTTATTTCTAAAAAGAGCGGGCTGGAGATATGGCTCAGCGATTAAGAGCACCGTCTACTCTTCCAGAGGACCCGGGTTCAATTCCCAGCACCCACATGACAGCTGACAAGTGTCTGTAGTTCCAGTTCCAGGCAAACACCAAGGCAAATAAATAAATAAATAAAAGTGTTAAAAAAAAAAAAAGAGCATGTAAGTGCTGAATGATAACCCTCACTCAGGTCAGTTAAAGGACAAATTTACTGTCTCTACAATAGTGGCACATGAAATAATAAGCTTTCGTTTGGTATTGTAGAGTGGATATTTGAAACTTGCAGAAAGTATTTGCTTTGGTATAAGTGCCTCAGAACTTTCCTACTTATAGGACTTGGTTGGTAAGATTATAGGATGAGAAAAGAAAGAGTAAGGGGCGTTGGGATACCAGTGGAGACTTTCTGATGTCTGAAAATTTTTTTGTAGTATCTCTTGAGGTCTTTACTTACCTTTTATCAACATTGATAATCAATTTAAGTCTGTGTTTCTTTTTTATTTGCTTATATAATGATTGCTTTGGTAAGGAATATTGGGGAGTTATTAAAACTCAGCCCTGTTATGCAGGACTAGGTTACTATATCAGTTACTGTTTCATTGCTGTGAAGAGACACCATAACTAAGACAACTTATAAAAGAAAACATTTATTGGGGCTCACAGTTTCAGAGGATTAGTCCATGACCATCATTGGGGGAGTATGGTGGCAGGCAGGCAGGCAGGTGGGACACTGGAGCAGTAGCTAAGAGTTTTTAATCTTATTCCAAAGTTGGAGGCAGAGAGACAGCAAACAATAATGGCATGAGCACCCTTGGTGACACGCTTCTTCCAACAAGGCCACACCTCCTAATTCTTATCAAATGGTTCCACTGACTAGGGACCAAGTATTCAAGCATGAGCCTATGGGGGCCATCCTCATTTAAATCACCACAGACACATAGATGTTTATTTGTAGGTGAGAAAACTATAAATATATTTTCTATTAGTTATATTTTTAAAGTTATCAATCCTGCACTTTTTGGAATTTGAATTTTATTTTTTACAATATTATAATACTTTCTTCCATTTTGAATTAAAAAGTAAACTGTATATATGATACTTGACTGCATTCTAGTAACAACTTCAAATAAGTGATAGCATATAGAGTTAAGAAGTGAAATTCTAGTAAAATTACATAGTATGTGTTAATTTAGCCTATCTAATATTACCTACTCTCTATTTTTCATTTTAGGTGGTAGCATAATTTTTCATAATGCTTCATGCCTTTGGGCATATTGATTGTTGCAGAATGGATGCTATGTGACCAAAGAGGTTTTAGTGTACTTGCCTGAGATTTAAAAACACATGGGATGAGGAAACCAAGTTCATCCCATTGGAGTTGCTGAACTGAATGAAGATAGAAAGTACCATGAGGGTTATACATCTGCAGTGCGAAAGAATGAGGCTATTAGTTTTCTATCACTTCGACAAAATATTGGAGAATATCATCCTAAAAAGAGGAAATATTTAATTTGACTCATGGTGTTAGAACTCAGTCTCTTGTTTGTTCTTTCTGGGCCACTGTGAGGCAGAAGGGCATGCAGGGGTCATATGGTAGAGCAAAACTGGACATTGAATGGCACTCAGAAAGCAGAAGAGAAAGGGTCTTGGAACAAAGGCATGCCTCCTAGTATACCTGTCTCTTTGAACTAGGTTCTGCCTAATGTTTCTATCATCTCTCAATAGCCATTATCTGGGGGTGCCAAGCCTTTAACACATAAGTCTTTAGGGGGAACATTCCAGATCTGTACAGTACAAGAGGCCAGAACACAGACTGACTGAGCCAGAGACTCCCTCACACATATTCACCCTTTTATATACTCTTGTGTGCATGAGCACAGAGAACCTTTGTGGCTTCTAGAGCTTGTTGAACCTTAAATAAGACCTACCCATTATTTCTCAGTTAAATGAGCTAGTTAGTTGCTTAATTTGTGTGTGCTAGTATGAATTTGGTTTCTGGCTTTTGGAATTTAAAGACTTTTGATTGCTATAGATCCCTGTTGTTATATCTGTTACTCACATATTCACACACGCACACACACACACACATTCATTCAAACACAAAAAGAAAGATATCATAGAAGTTACTATTGGCCTTATTTTTTTTTATACTCATGAGCATTTTTATGTGTTAGGAACTATTTTACCTTTTCAATGGCTAACTTTACAGTTGAATGTTAACCATTGGTTATCTTATTCCAAAGTTGGAGGCAGAGAGACAGCAATGCCCTTTTGATGAACATTAACATAAAGTTTTGTTTTGGTACCTGCTCTTAAGAAATATTTTGTGTACATTTGTGTATGTGTGAGGGCACACATGTGCGCTGGCATGCTTATGCAAGTCTGAGGACAACTTGTGGGAGTTGGTTCTCTCCTTCTCAGTCTCCAGGACTCCAAGATCTCAGGTGTAGCCTGAAGTTTCTGTTCTGTTGGGGGCTGTGGCCTGGAGGAATCGTTCCCACCTGCAGCCTCCATTTATAAAATAATGACTCAGACACTTATATCAGTTACAAACTGTTTGGCTATGGTTCAGGCTTATTGCTAGCTAGCTCTTGCATCTTAACTCAACCCATTTCTATTCATCTGTATCTTGCCATGTGGCTTGTGGCTGACCTGTACGTTTTACATCTTGCCTTCTCCTGGCAGCGGCTCACAGTGTCTCCCTTTGACTCCGCCCTCCTCCTTTATCTGTGCTTGGATTTCCCACCTGCCTCTAAGATGCCTTGCCATAGGCCAAAACAGTTTCTTTATTAACCAATAATAAAGCATATTCACAACATGCAGAAAGACATCCTACGTCACTCAGGTCCTCGGGCTTTGCAACAATCACCTTTACCAACTGAGCCACATTGCTAGCCCAAGATAAACAATTTTTCTGTTGTAAAATATCTTTCATTATATATCTTGTATTTGTTTTGTACTTAGAGAACATAGCCATGGGATTATTGGATATGCACATATAAAACCTGATGTTCATTTAAATTGTCACTTCAAAGGCTACATCAATTTACACTTCCACTCACAGTATATAATAGCCTCTTTCCTCACCTTTGTTAGCTGTGTGTATTATCAGTCATCTCTAGTTGGACATTTCTGCTGGTTGAAATTGACATGGGAAAGCTGATAACCTTATCAAATATTTATTGGATTTTGGATTTCTCATACTAAAGTTCTACTATTCATATTTGTTCATTATCCTCTTGACCTGTTTGCTCTTTTTTATTAATTGCTTCATTCATGGCCTTAATATCCTAATGTTGTAGCTGTGTTTACACCAACTAGGGATGGCTTTGGAAGACTCATAAATAGTTCTTTCAGAGGTATAAAATCTACTTCAAAACTCCTATATTTTTACATAAATATCTGAATATTTAGGTAACATGTTTAATAACTAGATTATCTGTGGACATCAGTTAAGTAGTCTATAAGTGTTTAAGTGAGTCAATTTTACAACTGAGCTCAATTTTTAGAAAATTTTTTGAAATTTTATGTCAAAATTTTATGACCATTCTAGCCAAGCATGGTAGTCTCAGAATTTAAGAGGCTAAAGCAGGAGAATTGCCATTTGGAAGGTAGCCTGAGCTATACAGTGAGTCTACATAACTAGTGAGAATCTGTCTTAAACATTAGACCAAGTGGTAGAGCACTTATCTAGTATGTACAAGGTCCTGTGTTCAATTCTTAGCAGCATGAGCATGCGTGCATGCTTGTACACACACATACACACAAGTTATGACCGCATTGTGTGGTTGAATGTTATGAATGAATTGCCTGCTAGTTAATTGGTAACTACTAAGAACTATTTTCAGAGATACAACTTATTGCCCTTTACTTTCTTGGCTAGCAGCCATGAAAAGGTTAGTTGGCTGCCTACTTTGATATGTTATTGATTTTTTTCTTTTTTAATATCTCTTTAAAAATTTTATGTGCATTGGTGTTTTGCCTGCATGTATAACTGTGTAAGGATGTCAGATCTTGGAATTACAGACAGTTCTTAGCTGCCATGTGGATGCTGGAAATCAAACTCAGATCCTCCGGAAGAATAGTCAGTATTCTTAACTGCTGAGCCATCTCTCCAGCCCTGATTTCTTCATTTTTGTAAGAAAATATTATTCCAAACTTGACTATCAAATATGTGTGTATATATATGTATACATATATATACACACACACACACACACACACTTTACTAGCAAGTGTGTATCTACTTTCAGTGCTGTTGCTTAATGTTTTGAAATACACCTAGTACGAGAATTATCATTTCCTGGAAAATTACTGAAAACATACTCAATACGTTGGTTTTTTACCTAGATCAAATCAGAATATCTGAGAATTATGCATGTTGACTACATTGTTTTAGAAGGAGTAAAATTTCTCTTACAGAACCTTTCTTTAGTATAATGCGATCAACATTTATTGAGAGTCATTAAAACAAACAACGTTGTGAAATTTACTACATTTCTTACTGTGGTGTTCTTGTTGAGGCATTATCTCCTTTATCACAGTTCCCTTATTAGTGGTGTTACTACTGCTACTACGGGAACTACTAACAGCCGATCTGGAAGGCTGATACTCAACACAAATGAGCTAATATTTGATAGACAAATACTACTTTTAGCTGAAGGCAGATGCTTATATCCTCGCCTTATTGGTGAGAATGAATGATTGAAGGGTTAGGCAGTGGACTCTGGAGCTGGAGTTCCTTCAAGTGACTTCTATCTCTGCTGATTCCTGGTTACATGTAGCTTCACCTGTTGGTGCTTTAGCTTTTCATCTATAGAAAGGTAATAGTAATTGTAACTATAACTACTTCCTTAGAGATGAGAGCATTTCCTGAGTTTTCACAGAAAAAGGCTTAACACAGGCCTGCCTTGGGGAAGGAGGGTTGTTCAATGAAGACGAGCCATTATTATTTCCTGCCTCTCTTCTGTTTTTCAGCATTGTTAGCATTAGAACCTATGTAGTAAATTGCCCCAATCTTGGTGTCAGGAAAAGTTGTCTTTCCTTTGACCAGCATGTATTTATTGTATAGTCATCACAACTCTCGAAACTGATGGTATTTCTCTTTAGAAGGGAACCCAGGAAGTAAAAGGTTGTCTTTCCCTTACAATGACATGGGAATTAGGACATATGGTTTATATGGTAAATTTGCTGTTCATTTAACCTTAATATTCTTCCTTCATTTTCTTTTTCTTTGTCCAATGTAATTTATTTATTTTTATTATTGCCTTTGTGTAGATGTGACCAAATATCTGACATCAGAAATTTCGATAAAGAAAGATTTATTTTGACTCATGATTTTGTAGGTTCCACCCATGGTTGTTTGGCCATGGTGGCAGTGGATATATGTGGCAGAGGAGAGTTACTTATCTCATAGCAGACAGGCAGCAGAGAGAGGAAAAAGACTAGGGACCCATTGTAACTTACAAAATCCCAGCCAATGACCTGCTCCCTCCATCTGTATCCACCCACAAAGTTTCCACAGCCTTGCAAAGCAGTACCACCAGCTGGAGACCAGTCATTTCCAACACAAGTCTGTGGTGTACACTTCATATTGAAACCATCACAAATTATAATACACCCTGTAAGCTCTCTGGGGGGAGAGTATGGAAGTGAGTGATATTTATTATAATGCATGCCAATATTGAAACACCACCTTTATTTTCATTAAATTTTTCTTAAGGTGACTTTTGATAACTAGGTACTAAAATTTCCATCTCTCATCACAGTAAATAGGCTGCTTCTAGATTGGTTCCTATTATAGCTAATCCTGTTATAAGTATAGTGTTTCTTTTTCTAAAAAAAATATTTATTTTTATTTTATGTGAATTGGTGTTTCTATCTGCATGTATAATTGTGTAAGGGTGTCCAATCTTGGAATTACAGACAGTTGTTAGCTGCCTTGTGGATGCTGGGAATGGAACTCAGGTCCTCCGGGAGAACAGTCAGTGCTCTTAACTGCTGAGCCATCTCTCCACCCCAAGTATGGTGTTTCTTAAGCTTAAGTTACATACATTTTTTTTGTGATGTCTCTTGTATATTTTATTGTTTTATCCCTTGATCTTGACTTCAGCCATCTCTTACAGATTTGGGGTTGGGGCTCATTTTTAAAACTTGTAAACTACCCGGCAGTGGTGGCCTTTAATCCCAGCACACAGGAGGCAGAGGCAGGCAGATCTCCTGTGCGTTCAAGGACAGTCTGGTCTACAGAACTAGTTCTAGGTCAGCCAGTACTACACAGAGAAACCTTGTCTCAAAAAACAAAAACAAAAACAAAACCAAACCAAAAAACAACTTGTAAATGTGCAGTCTTTGGAAATACTCTCTAGAATGAGACTTTTATATTAGGTTGGAGCATAAGCAGTATGAAGATTGTGTGCTGCTACTCTTTCTTTAAAAAAAAAAAGTCAATTTATTGATTTACAAAGAAAAGTCCCAAAGTCTAAATATTCCTAATGATTATATCTCTAGTGTATTTGTTTCCTCAGGAACATATACATGAAGTTGCAATACTGCCTGTTTTTGTGGGAGAATTAAGAACATTTGTGGGAGAATTAAGAACGTTTAAATCCCTGTCTCCCCCCCCCCACCATTTGTAATTTTATCTTTTGAAGAACCTGGGTGGTTTGCCTTAGAGTTTTCTGTAGTCTGGATTTTGATTTAGTTTAACATGCTGCTGTGCCCCCTGAGTATCTGGTAAGCTGATATTTTGATGTGAAAAAATGGCTAAGGTTTAATTTGGGGAGATGCGCACAAGACCCATATAATAATCTGGTTATCCATTTATGATGTTAGCAGTTGTTACAATTGCCATTGGTTTTTGATTCTTAAAATACTAAAAAGTTCACCATGGGTTTAGTTGAGAAAGGGGGAGACAATGTGTGGTAATGGTATTATACTATGTAGAGACAGAAATCTATGGACTGTTTGAGTGGAAAAGCCTTGGCTTCCTACACAGAGCTGTTTGTCCTTGCATAATTAACACATGGGTGTCGGCAGCTTATTTTCTACCAGGCTCTGTGCAAAGTCATTTCCGTATGTCCTATAATCTTATTTTTGTGACTATCTTACAAGCCAGACATTATTATCTTTATTTTGCTCCTCAGAGAGGCTAGGTAAAGTGGCCACGGCCATGCCACTAAGAAGTGCCATGCCATATCAAAGGTCCGGCTCTGCTCCACACCATCACATACTGGTGACCACTTTGGTCTTTCATGTCTACAAAATGGGTACAAGAATACTGCTGCATCATCTTTTCAGGATTATTGATATGTTGCTTGTGAAAATGCCTTGAAAAACGGGGTTGGCGTTTAAGATGAGATGCAACTGAGCAGACAGAACACAAGTAAAGAAGATATAGCCTTTGTCTCTAAGGGAGTAAAAATTTTGGAAGGAAGGAAACCCCTACTCATTTTTAAACTTCTTTTCCCATATCTGTTGCTGTTGAAATATGGGAGAGTTTTTCTTTCTTTTTCTTTTTCTTTTTTTAAATTATTATTATTATGAACAAAGAAGTCACACTTTCTATCCTTGTATATCCTTATTCAAGATCCCTTCCCCCTCCAACCACATCAGGTCATTCTTTCTTCTCCACAAATCCCCACCCCCTCTCTGGGCAGACAGCAGGTTAGGGTTAGGGTTAGGGTTCCCACTAACAGGTTCACACTGTCCCCAATATTGCTTAGTTCAGTCTTCACTCCTGGCAGATCCAGTTTTCTCCCCCCTCCCTCAAGAGTGAGTCAGGTGTTCCTCTAGGGGGAGTGGGATTCAAGGAGTCAGTCCAGGGTGTTTCTGATCCCAAGCTGTTCAGTGGTTGTGGTTTGCAGCTTGGGCATGCTTTGCTTTTTTCTTGTTTGTTTGTTTGTTTGTTTAGAGTCTCCTAATGAGTGAGTACATCTCCTGCTTATCTCTCTGAGTTTGTGATACTTCGCTCAGGAGGATATTCTCCAAATTCATCCATTTGCCTGCAAACTTTAGGATATCATTTTTTCTTACTGCTGAGTAGTACTCCATTGTGTAGATGTACCACAGTTTGTTAATCCATTTTTCAGTTGAGGGACATCTAGGTTGTTTCCAGGTTCTTGCTATTACAAATAATGCTGCTATGAACATAGTTGAGCTAATGCCTTTGGAGTGTGACTGTGCATCTTTAGGGTATACACCCAGAAGTGGTATTGCTGGGTCCTTGGGGAGATTGATTCTCAATTTTCTGAGAAACCGCCATACTGCGTTCCAAAGTGTCTGAACAAAGCTTGCATTCCCACCAACAATGGAGGAGTGTTCCCCTTGCTCTGCATCTTCTCCATTATAGGCTGTCCTCTGTGTCTTTTATCTTAGCCAATCTAACAGGTGTCAGGTGGTATCTCAAAGTTGTTTTGATTTGCATTTCTCTGATGGCTAAAGATGATGAGCATTTTTTCAGGTGTCTTTCAGTCATTTGTAATTCTTCTGCTGAGAATTCCCTTTTTAGATCTGAACCCCATTTTTTGATTGGATTATTCAAGGATTTGGGCTCTAGATTCTTGAGTTCTTTATATATCTTAGAGATCAGTCCCCTATCACTTGTAGGGTTGGTGAAAATCTTTTCCCATTCTGTAGGCTGTCATTTTGCCCTATTGACAGTGTCCTTGGCTTTACAGAAGCTTCCTAGCTTCAGGAGATCCCACTTATTGATTGTTGGTCTTAGTGTCTGTGCCACTGGTGTTATATTTAGGAAGTGGTCGCCTGTGCCAATTCGTAGAAGTGTATTTCCCACTTTCTTTTCTATCAAGTTTAAAGTGGCTGGGTTTATGTTGAGGTCTTTGATCCACTTGGATTGAGTTTTGTGCAGGGTGACAGGCTCGGTCTATTTGCATTTTTCTACACACTTCCTTCCAGCTATGCCAACACCATTTGTTAAATATACTATCTTTTTTCCATTGAATATTTTGGGGCTCTTTGTCAAAGATCAGGTGTTCATAGGTTTTTGGGTTAATGTCTGGATCCTCAATTCTATTCCATTGATCCACAAGTCTGTTTTTTTTTTAAAATTTTTTATTTTTATTTTTTCCCATCCCTGTATATCCTTATTCAAGGTCCCTTCCCCCTCCCACCACATCTTGACATTTTTCTTTTCTGCAACTCCCCATCCCTTCCCTGGGCAGGGAGCAGACAGTCCTATGGTTCCACTGACCCAATAATGCTTGGATCAGTCTCCACTCCTGGCAAATCCAGTTTTGTCCCCCCTCCCTCAAGAATGAGTCTGGTATTCCTATAGTTGGAGTGGGGTTAGAAGGGTCAGTCCAGGGTGTTTCTGATCCCAAGCTGTTCAGTGGTTGTGATTTGCCGCTTGGGCATGTTTGGCTTTTTTTCTTGTTTGTTTGTTTAGAGACCACTAGTGAGTGAGTTCATCCCCTGCTTATCTCTCTGAGATTGTGATACCTCACTCAGGACACAAGTCTGTTTTTAATGCCAGTACCAGGCTGTTTTTATTACTGTGGCTCTATAGTATAACTTGAAGTCAGGGATGGTGATACCTCTTGAGATTCTTTTGTTGAGTAAAATTGTTTTGGCAATCCTGGCTTTCCTGTTATTCCAAATGAAATTGAGTATTGTTCTTTCAAGGTCCAAAAAATATTGTGTTGGGGTTTTGATGGGCAGTGCATTGAATCTGTAGATTGCCTTTGGTAGAATTGCCATTTTTACTATGTTGATCCTACATATCCAGGAACATGGGAGATCTTTCCATTTTCTGATATAATCTTCAATTTTTTTCTTTAGTGATTTAAAATTTTTGTCAAATAGGTCTGTTACTTCTTTGGTTATAGTTACTCCAAGGTATTTAATACTATTTGCTGCTATTATGAAGGGTAATGTTTCCCTTATTTCTTTTTCAGCTCTCTTATCTTTAGTTTATAGAAGGGCTACTGATTTCTTTGAGTTAATTTTGTATCCTGCTACATTGCTGAAGATGTTTATCAGCCGTAGCAGTTCCTTGGAAGAATTTTGTGGGTCACTTATGTATACAATCATATCATCTGCAAATAGAGATAGCTTCATTTCTTCTTTTCCAATTTGTATCCCCTTAATCTCTTTTCGTTCTCTTATTGCTTTAGCTAAAATTTCGAGAACTATATTGAATAGATATGGGGAGAGAGGACATCCTTGTCCAGTTCCTGATTTTAGTGGGATTGCTTTGAGTTTTTCTCCATTAAGTTTGATACTGGCTGTCGGCTTCTTGTAAATCGCCTTTATTATATCTAGGTATGGGAGAGTTTTTCTTTTGCTAAAACTGAGAATGGCAGAGATTTTACAGGTGGTAAACATCATATGTCAGGAGTTACCTAAAACTGTCTTGTGAACTGTGACACTGTTTACTCTATGAGCCAATTACATTGGCCCAGTAAAGATATGCTTAAGAGAGTAAAAGTAGAGTAATAACTTATCTCCTTTTCTGAAAGAACAAATGTTTATTACAAGAAAATCAGAAATTGAATTTATAATATTTTACCTCTGTAGCTGAATAAGTAAATATATTACATGTTAAAAATATTTTTAATATGTTTTATATGTTCGAAACTATTTTGTAATTAATAAAACTTTAGCAGTTTATTTATTTGCATATGTAATAGATTAAGACAGAAAGAAATGTGTGTTATCACTTACAGTTAGTGAGTAGTGAGCCCATAAGACTGCTGGGAAGAGGCCTGTGACTGTGGCCAGGCTCAGGGCAGAAGGCTTGATTTTTAGTTACAGATATGCAGAGGGATGGATATGCGCTTTGTCTTCTTATTACACCTTGGTAATAGGCTTACTACAATATTCCCAGGTGTAACTAGGATCTTTGTTTTTTAGTTCATTGTTTCTTGAAGTTCTCCCATTACTCTGTAAATTTTATAGCCTTGTGCCACTTACTATGTCACCATATTTCATATAGCTAGGATTTCATTGTGATATTCCTAAAAGAGCTTTCTTCTTTATTTAATTTTTAATTAAAAATTTAGGTTTATTTATTTTATATGTATGAGTGTCTTGCCTACATGCATGTATGTGTATCATATAGATTCCTGGTGTCTACTGAGGTCAGAAGAGGGCATTTGGATCACCTGGAACTGGAGTTACAAATGGTTGTGAGCCACCGTGTAGGTGCTTGGAATTAAATCCCTGTCTTCTGCAAGAGTAGCAAGTGCTCTAAGTGCTGAACCAGCTTCTTAGCCCATTTTCTGTGTTTTATTTGGTTGTTTGTGATAGGGTCTGACTTTGTGGCCCTGATTTGCCTGGACCTTATAGAGATCTATCTGCCTCTAAGTGCTTGGACTAAAGATGTGCACTACCAAGCTTGGCGTCTCTTTATTTTTGTTGAGATATAATTTATATGCATAAATCACCCTTTGAAAGACTATGGTTTGGTGGCCATTGGTGTTTTCTCAGCATTATACAGTTATTACCACTACCTAATAATACTAGATTATTTCATTATCTCAGAAGTTCTATTTCACTATTAGGGATATTTTATATAATTGGTACTGTATAATACGTGGTTTTTTTGTCAGTTTCTTTTGACTTTATATGTTCTGGGTTCATTCATATTAATACAGATATCTTTGTCTTATGGCCAAATGTTATTATATTAAATTCCATTTAAAATATTTAAAAATTTTACTTATTTTATGTGTAAAGGTATTTTGTCTCCATGTATGTCTGTCTATGTACGGTGTGCATGGTTCGTGCCTACAGAGGCCAGAAGAGGGAGTAGAATTCCCAGGAACTAGAGTTACAGATACTTGTGAGCTGCCATGTGGATGTTGGGAATCAAACATGGGTCCTCTGGAAGAACAGCCAGTGCTCTTAACTACTAAGCTATCTCTCCAGCTCTTCTTTGACTATCACTGTAACTGGTTTTTAAGGTAAACTCGCATAGCCACAACAAGCTAGGCTTGTCGCCAGTCCTCAGCATGCAATTAAAAGACAAGTAATTGTGAAAAGTGGAGAAAGATTTATTCTGTGTGGCCTTATTGGGAAGAGGCACAGATAAGGGAGTCTAGTGACTCCAAGTCTAGCTTTGGATACCCACTGAGCTTAGACTTAAGTAAAAGAAGAATTTAGGAAGAGTCAAGAGATAATTGTAATGAAATAGTCCCAGTCAAGGTGTGGCTGGTTGATGATTGTCTCAGTTCTGTTTTCTCAACGTGATCCATAGAAGTCTTATTGCTGTCTTGTTTGTGAGAGGATCAGTCTGGTTCCTACAAGATTATTTTTAACCCATGGTGCAGCCTTGCCTTTGTGGATATCTTATCTGTGTTTTGAGAGAGAGAGAGAGAGAGAGAGAGAGAGAGAGAGAGAGAGAGAGGGAGGGGGACCATGTGCTCTTACATGTGTAGGGTGATACCCTAAGTTTTCTAAGAGATTTTCCTGTTTCTGAAATCTTAAATTCAAAAGGAAAGGTTAAGGACAATGACTAATCTCCAAGTCTTCAGCCAAAGTAAGGAAAGTGACAAACAAAATGAAGGCCGCTGTCAGGCTTTCATCTGCTTTTAGTTTCCTTCTGGACCCAAGTGGGAGCCGGTGCTTCTCAGCAAAAGCAGCTGCTACATGCTGTTTGATTAGGAATAATGCTGCTGTGATATTCTTGTACAAGTTTTTACATAGGCATATGATTTTGCTTTTATTGACTTAATAGAACTGGAATTACAGATCATATGGTAACACTATGTTTAACATTTTTGAGAACTGTGAAGGTGTTATCTAAAATGGCTAAAATATTCTACACTCTAGCAGTAGTGAATAGGGCTTCTGGTTCTCTATACCCTCAGAAGTTCATATTTCACTTTTTGGTTGCATCTTTCTTGATGACATAGCAGTATAAATTTGATTTTGACTCTGAATTGGAGTCGAGTAGCTAGCTGTTCAGTCGCCTCTTGACCACCTGTACATCTTTCATGAGCAAACCTCAGTTCAGACCTTTTGCCCTTTTTTAAAGTTTAGCTGGTTTTTTAATTACTAAATTATACACATTCTTCATGTATTCTGGTTGTAAGTCTCACATCAAATACATAATTTTCAAATGTCTTCTCTCTTCTGTATGTGTTTTTAAAAATTTCTTAGTGGTATACCTAGATATACAAAAGATTTAAATTTTGATAAAATTAAATTGATTTTTTTCTTCCTGTGCTTTTCATGTCATGTCTAAGAAGCCATTGCCTCATCTAGATTCAGTGCTTACATTTATGTCTTTGTGTGAGCTCAGTTGTTTTTGCTGTGCAGTATGAGATAGATCTCAATTATTTTTGCAGTAAGATAAAACCCATTATCTTCCAATATCAACAGCACTTAGCTTGGCAACATTTTTAATTGCTTTATGATTCTGCTACTTCATTAGTTTCTCCTCTGATCATCTCCTAATGAGTATCTTTTTCTTAAATGAAGTTTTTTTGTTTTGTTTTTTTAAAATATATTTCTTTTTTTAAAAAAATGTTTTTAAAAAAGATTTATTTATTATGTATACAGTATACAGAAGAGGGTACCAGATTGTTGTATGAAATTTCCGGCCCCATTTGGGCCTGAAGTTTGGACCTTGCCTGCGGCAGCTTTCTCCCCCAAAGAAATGAATCAGACGCTTATATTAATTTCATACTGTTTGGCCTATGTCTCAAGCACATTACTAGCTAGCTCTGTCATCTTAATTCAACCCATTTTTTGTATTCTATCTGCCACGTGGCCTGGCCCGTAGCTCACTTGGATTCCTTACATGTCTCTTCTTCGGGGGTCAGATGGAGACTGATTAACTCTACCCTCCTTTTACCTGTCTGTCCTCTGATCCTCCACCCACTTCTACGGTGCTCCACATAGGCCAAAGCAGCTCCTTTATTTTCAGCATACAGAGAACATTTCTACTACACCAGATGTCCTCATAGATGGTTATGAGCCACCATGTGGTTGCTAGAAATTGAACTCAGGACCTCTGGAAGAACAGTCGGTGCTCTTAACCTCTCAGCCATCTCTCTAGTCCCACTTTTTTTTTTATTTTTTTTTCTTACCAAGATCATAATAACCTTTGCACTTATAGAATGTGGGAATTTTGAGTAAGTATTGATGATGTAGTCTAGCCCGTTATTAAAATAGAGCCCTCCATGTCTGATGGATGGCCTTTAAAATTGGTGGACACTTGTTCATGGATGTATATGGTACTATATTCAATACTGAGGCTAAGAGACCTCATCTGTTCAAATATTACTTTATAAATAGTGTTTCATAAAGAACAGAAGGTTAGGAACTCATGTGTTCATTGTTGCAATCGATTATTTTTTCCCCTGTGAAATTTTAAATGAAAAGGAGTTGATGAGTAAATCATAACTCACAATATTTTAAATTTAAAACATTATATTATATAGTAGAAGAAATGGAATCCTTAAAGCAGTCAGGTTTAAATTTTAAGAACTTGAATAGTTAGAGGGTTCATTCTTTTTTAGCTGGAATCTGACCTTGGTACTGAGCACCTGTTTTATCAATGTCCCTTTAAATTGCTTAGCTCCAGATGAGTTCACTTAGTAGTCCAGAGTAGTACAAAGTGCTGTCAACCAATAGCTCTTTTGTTTTCCTTTTTACATAATTTAGAATTAGGCTGTTTTGAGGAGCCATTGTTTGGGGACTATTTGGAGTTTTTTAAATCAGTGAAATTCTTTTTTAAACTAAGACTTTATGTGTCCTATTCCTTTGAAACACTAGAGTTATTATGAAAGTTGCTTTTTGTATGTGTATTTTCTGGACCTTCTCTATTACTAATTGGCTATGGCCAGTTAGAGGTGCCCCAGCCCTGTCCCACCAACCTTACATACTGAGACTTAATGCCTCTGTTTTTCAGTACTGTTGGGTGATGAGATGAAGTGATTTGTGTCAAAGTTTGTACATATCTTTAGCACAAACAGATGGAATTAAGAGTACAGAAACAGCTGTTGGCTACGAGTGGTTCTTTGCTGGCTTTACTTATTGTTGGTCAGGCCTTAACTGTTTATTGAATAGCACCCACTCACTTTATAAATTTTAAACATGTATCAAAAAACCAAGGGATAGTATATCAATTTTCCTATGTGCATGTGCCTTTCATCTAATTTATGTGAATTCTTAACATGTTCTAATTTGGGGAACTGTGGGGAAGGTATCAGTCTCATTTCCTGGAGAAAACAGTGTCATAAATGTTTTTGTCTCCATGAGTAATATAATTGTTTTCATGTTTTAGGCTTTAGATATATACTGTTGTAATATGATTTTTTTTCTCATCATTTCCCCCTGTGATTTGGTACATAGTTATACCACAATTTACTTAAGTTATTTATTACATTTTGTATGTAGTCTTCAATGTATTTTTAGACAGAGGTACAGAGAACATTCAGAGACAGTTTCAGTTAAATATGCATTCCTTTCTATAGAGAGTATGTGAGAGAGAGAGAGCAAGTGAGAAACAAGTGTATTTGTAAAGATTAGGAATCACTGAGCCAGGTGGTGGTGACACACACCTTTAATCCCAGCACTCAGGAGGTAGAGGCAGGCAGATCTTTGAGTTTGAGGCCAGTCTGGTCTGCAGAGTGGCCAAAAGCCACACAGAGTGACCAAAAGCTACACAGAGGCTACACAGAGAAACCCTGTCTAGAAAAAAAAAATCATTGGTTGAAGAAAAAAAATATAATATACTTAAGTTATAGAAAGTAATTTGACATTATTTTAAGGTTTTAGGTTTTTGTTTTTATTTTTAAATTTTTTTTTTATTTTATGTGAATTGGTGTTTTGCCTGCATGTATACTGTGTAAGGTGTCTTGGAATTACAGACAGTTGTTAGCTGCCCTATGGATGCTGGGAATGGAACTCAGGTCCTCTGGAGGAACAGTCAGTGCTCTTAACCACTGAGCCATCTCTCCAGCCCTTATTTTTAATTATATGTATGTGCGTGTGTCTGAGGATATGTTTATCCACGAAGTCCAGAAGATAGTGTCAGATCCCCTGGAGCTGGAGTTTCGAGCCACCCATTGTGGGTTTTAGATTGAACTTGCGTCTTCTTCAAGAACTGTACATGCTGTTAGCCATAATACGGTTTCTGAGGTTCTAGATGATAGTAAAGTTTTTGGTTCAGCAGTTTCTTTAGCTAGCTCTGGAAGAACTTGGATTAGTAAGGAAACATTTTACTAACAAATACACAGGCTTTGGGAGCTGTGTGGCTCAGGGCCTATGACTGATGCATTCTGGTATAAGGGCAGTTGTATTCATTTAACTAGTTTAGCTGAAAATAACAAATTTTTATTTCTTGACAACAGTCCAGTCTTATACATACTTCTAATAGTTGGACTTTGCTTACAATTTATTTGATTAAGCTTTATGTAGAGCAAATAAAAGAAGAAGATTCTATTCCCTGACAGTTATGTCTTCAAATGAGTATTATTCATATTATTAAATATGATACTAAATAAATATATATATAAATAGAATGTTAAGTTTATATGGCTTAAGTTTTAAACATTGAAAGATATCTAAGGTGGTTTCATGGCAAATAAATATGGCTAAATGTAGTATGATGAGTGTCTGGTGAATCTGCAGAATTAATAAAATGATAGTTACCATCTGTAACTTAAAGGTAGAGATGCTCATAGGGTCCTGACAAATTTAGAAGCAAGGTTTTGAATTAGAAGTAAGAGTGCTTACCACATTTTGACCATTGATCTCCTGACAAAAAGAGTAAGCAGGAAGAGTGAATTAGAAATATTTCAAGTCTTAAAACTCTCAAAGCCCCCTCTACTGACACACTTCTTCCAACAAGGATACATCTCCTAAGCATTCCCAAATAGTGCCACCAACTGGAGACCAAGAATTCAAATATCTGAGCCTGTGGAAGACTTTCTTATTCAAACCACCACTCTTCAGTTAGTGACTGCTCATTCATAGTACTGTTTCTAAGCAAAAGCTGTTAATTTGGTGACTTTCTAAAAGCTGCAGTGTAGCAAAGTTCTCTCTCTTTTTAAACACAAAGTCTCATATATCCCAGGCTGCCTTGAGTTCCATAGTTGAGGATGATGATCCACCTGCCCCTATTTCCAGTGCTAGAGTATCAAGCATGCTCTACCACAACTGGTTTATGTGGTACCAGGGATCAAAACCATGGGCCTTGTGTGTGCTAGGGAGACATTCTACTATCTGGACTCCATTCCTAGCCTCCCTGCCTCCCCTGCTTTCTTTTTTTCCAACATTGGATCAGTTGTTTAAAAATAAAAGCAAACTCTAGAAAATCCTGGTGAAGTTTTTACAACAAAGAAGGTGCTAGAAATTGATTATTTACTTCTGCCTCTATTCTTGTCTAAAGAGAGTCTTAGCTGCTCAGACAGTAGCCCACTGCTTGTGCTATTTGAATGTCATACTTATCCTGCTGGGTATGGTGTACAGGATTTCTTTTCTTTTTTTTTTTTTTTTTGATTTTTTTCTTCATTTATTTTGAATTTATCAAGAAAAACAGTAAAATGAATTTAAAATGCTGAAAAGTTAAAAACTATAAAGAAGATAAAAATCATAAGCATGACTTATCAAGGGTGATAATGCAAATAAGATTGCTACACATATATTTACTTTGTGTTCAGCTTTCCCTCTGAATTTTTTTTTTCCATCCCTGTATATCCTTATTCAAGGTCCCTTCCCCCTCCCACCACATCAGGTCATTTTTTCTTCTCCTCAACTCCCCATCCCCTCCCTGGGCAGGGAGCAGACAGTCCTATGGTCCCACAGACCCAATAATGCTTGGATCAGTCTCCACTCCTGGCAAATCCAGTTTTGTCCCCCCTCCCTCAAGAGTGAGTCAGGTGTTCCTATAGTTGGAGTGGGATCCGAAGGGTCAGTCCAGGGTGTCTATGATCCCAAGGTACAGGCTTTCTTTAGGGCCATCAACCAGCTTCCAAATCATGACACAAAGAATTATTATTGTTTATGCATGCTTGGTCTTATCTTATGCTTGCCTCACTAGCTCTTATAATTTAACCTGTTTCTCTTCATCTACATTTTACCTTGGGGCCCCCCTTTCTTAACCTTTCCTTTATTCTGTATGTCCTTTTCCTGCTTCCTCTGTGTCTGGTGTCTCCCTTTCTTTCTTCCTCATTCTCTCCTCTGGAGCTACTTATTCTCACTGCCCATCAGCCCTGCCGGTTCCTCTACTATTGGTCATTCAGCTTTTTATTAGATTAGTCAGGTGCCTTAGCCAGGCAAAGCAACACATCTTTACATCATTAAACAAATGCAACATAAACAAATGTACGACACCCTTAATAGTTAAAGTAATATTCCACACCATAGGGGCACTAGGCTAACCCTGGATTTGAATGTTGTAAAGATTCAGGTGCCACGGGCCCTGGTCCAGAACATTAGGATGTGATTTTTTTTTCTCTTCTTTATTACCAATGGGTTGTCTTTGTTATTCTAATTGAAAAAAAATTGGATTCAGAGGTGAAAGCTCACTAGATTGTCACTTTTGTTAACTAATGCAAACAAATGCCCCCTTATGAAGTGTCAGCAAATACTTATATCAATACATATGTACATTTTAAAACTTGTCTTGACTCACTTCCATTTTCATTCAAATAGTTGGCCTTTTTTTCTTTCCTACTTGTTAGTGTTGTTTTTTTCTACTTTATTTCTTTTTCTACCTCTTATTTACTCATCGATCTAAAATTGCTTCTCTGTTTCTCTCATTGTACTTTCTTCTTCTTGTCCAGATTCTTTTTTTCATTTAAAAATGTGATTATTATGTACATATATACACACATACATATATGTATGTAATACTGTTTTTTCCCACACATTCTTCTTAACCATATGTGTATGTGCACCCCTCACACGCACCATTTTGTTGATTACAGTGTTTTGATGAATTTGAATGATGTAAGTCTAGTGTGTACTCTATTCATTTGATTCAGGCCCTGTGCTTTGGCTTAAACTCATGTCATTTACATATTAATGTTTTCTTTTTTACTTTGGCTTTTGTAAGACTTTCCACTTGTGAATCTACAGCTGTTCAGGGTCCCTCCTCTCTGCGGTGCTGTGGGGCCCCTTTCTGTCTTTGCATACTACCCACCACCTTCTAGACCTAGTGTGTACCAGTCTTCTCTGAGCCTGTGCCTTAGCTTTGTATTCAAGTCTACACTTTGCACCTTTTCTCAGCCAAGTTCTCCATGGACTTTCTTCATTTGGAGCTTAGATCTTTCTCATATCTGTGAGCTCTCCATGCTCAGAAGGTGGTGACTCTATTCTTAGATCAAAGATGACATAAGAAAACAGGGAAAGAGTTTTGTGTTTATGCATCAGAATACTAACTGAGTAATATGTCACTACTTTGTAGACTGTTCTATATGCAGATATATGTAGGTTAATCCCAGTCAAATTCAAACTTTTTAAATAATTGGTAAGCTAAGATTCAGCTAGAAATGCAAATGATCTAGATTAGTCAAAATTATTTTGAACCGGAAGAAAAAAGCTTCAGGACTTATCTACCTGTTTCCATCAAGCTTTTCCAACAGTCAGTCTACATGCAAATACTGAACTTTGAACTCTACCTTATACCATGTTAAAAACAACAACAGAAACTCAAAGCTTTAAATGAATCATAGAACTAAATATATTCCTTAAAACTATAACATTTATAGAAAAAAAGCATACCATAAAATCTTTGTTTTTTACTTTGTGATAAGGTAAAAATTTCTTACATCAGTCCGTAAAGGAAGACACTGATGCAGTGGGCCTTGTCAGCTAAGGACTTCTACCTTGGAATGTGCTATGGAGATATCCAGATGTCCAGCAGAAGAGTAAAGTTAGATCATTCTCTCACCCTGTACAAATCAACTTCAAATGCTTTTTAAATATCTTAATGTAACAATCAAGACTCTGAAACTGTTAGAGAAAAAGCAGAGAAAATATTTTGAGATATAAGGACTTTCTGAACAGGATTCTGGTCACTCAGGAAATAATGCTAGCAACTGACAAATGGGATCTCATGAAACTAAAAACGCTCTGTATGGCAAAGGCAGTTAATTGAGGAAAGGTAGCCTATGGAGTGGGAGTGGAAAAAGCTTTGTTTACTTCTGTTACAAGTTCACTTTGGGTGACTGTCCAGGGATACAGGTGTCATCTCTGTCATTTTCTAGACTTTGGAAGTTGCTTGCACTTCCTATTTATTTGGGTAATATTATATCCTTCTGTGGTCTTTGGTGTGGTTGAAGGTTTGAGAACTATAGGTATAGTTTTTCTTAGATATTTTAAAAGGTATATTAGATATGAAACTTTAGACTCACAAGGATAAGGTAGATAATGGAATATTTTCTTTAAGTTTGTTAATTACAAATAGACTAGATATTGTAACTGTAATTTTTGCTTGATAGCTGTTCTGTTGTGTGTGATTTTGCTATATGGAAATTGAAACCTTCCTTTTTGATTAGACAGAAAAGAGGAAGTGTGGTGGAATGTTCTCTGTATGTTGTAAATAAAGGATACTGTTTTGGTCTATGTGGAGCACCTTAGAAGTGGGTGGACACACAGGCAGGTAGATGGAGGGTGGAGTTAGCCAGTTGCCATTTGACCCTGGAAGAAGAGACATGTAAGTAATCCAGGTGAGCCTCGGCCGGGCCACGTGGTAGGTAGATTACTAGAAATGGGTTGAATTAAGATGAAAGAGCTAGCTAGTAATGTGCTTGAGACATAGACCAAACAGTATGAAATTAAAAAAAAAAAAAAAACCAAAAACAAGTTCACAAAAGTCTACAAGAAAACAAATAACAAATACTGCTCTCCTGGACTGCTGCCAGGCCCATATGTATGTAATGTAGCTAGCTGCTGTTTAATTTCCCCTATGGATTTTCTCAAAAACTGCGGCAAGTCAACTCAGCTATACCATCTGTAGATACTAAGCCAAAGGACAGTTATCAGCATATCACAGAGATATTTGCATGTCAATGTTTATTGTATTCTTCACAATAGGTAAGCTATGAAACCAACCTAGGTGTTGGACTACAGGGAAAAGGTTGAAAAAATGTGATATACACAATGGGAAAAATTTCAGCCATAAGAAAGAAGTTGTTCGTAGGATTATAGATGCAGCTGGGGGATAATTATACTAAGTGAGTGAAGCCAGTCTCAGACAAATGTACTTTTTCTCATTTGTGGTTCCTAGGTTGTACAGTCAAATGTATAGTAAGGAGAAGCAAAACCGTTAAAGAGAACAAAGAGGAAGGAGAAGGAGGAGGGTAAAGGGGAATAGGATCAGTGTATAGTATGTACTTGGATGAAAGTGTTCTATGCATCACAGTACATGCACAGTAAAAACTTCTCTTTACTGTTGATTAGTCTAGGCAAGATCTTTATCAAATGCAGTATAAGCACCTGTACAAGGGCCATTAGAAGCCATCTTCCACAGCTGTACTTACTTTTGGAGATTCTCTACCAGATACCCAGAGTTGCCAGTGTTAGAAACCAGACTTTTCAAAGGATTTGAAATCTCAGTATGAGAGGGAGGAGAAAAGTTTATATATCATTGGTGAGAACTGACTTTCATAAAATGTCTTCATTCAAAGTGGTGATTTAAAATTTTTACTTTATCCTGTCTGAAATTCTGTTCATTAGAATTCTGAATTATGTTTACTATAATTCTGTTTATTCTGTTATTAATTCAGTTTATCTTGAGGAGCTAAAGATGTAGCTCGTTAGAATGCTTGCTTAACCTGTAAGAAGTCCTAGGTTTTATTCCCAGCAATAAACCCATCCACACACAGTAAAAATGCATGCCTTTAGATAGCTAGGCTGTTTGTTTGAATTATCCTACTTTACTAACAATTTATTTATTTATTTGTGTGTGTGTGTGTGTGTGTATGTGTGTGTGTGTATGTGTTGTCTGCATGTATGTCTGTGCACCATATCCTAGCAGTGCCCTTAGAGGTCAGAAGAGGGGGTTAGACCCCCTGGATCTGGAGTTACAGTCTGAGCCACTATGTGGGTGCTGAGAATTGAACCTGGGTCCTTTGGAAAAGCAGCCAATGCTTTTAACCATTGAGCCATCTCTCAGATCCCATCACTCCCCTTTTTAAGTTTCACATTGGAACTGTAATTAGAAGTGAGGAATGTGATTTTGGAAATTTATCACAGAATACAGGGGAAGTTGGCAGCAAGAGTAAGGTTAGAATTTAGTCCTGTGGTACAGGGAAGCAGGAAGGTTCTGAGAGTGAGATCCTCGGGGAGTGGGGAATGCTGCCCACAGGAGTGGACTGTTAAAGGCCTGTTAAACAATGACTAGGACTGTACTTGGGGGAGCAAAAATTTAGGGGAAGTAAAGACATTTTCTTCAAGTCCTTGTTTAATGATTTCTTCTCAGTTGTTCAGACTTCAGGTTTCTTTAGTGTAATCAATCAATCTCTCCCTCTGTCTCTCTCTTTTCTCTCCCTCTCAACTTTGGGAGACTAGTTGTAAGAATGATGATTAGGTTGAATCTGAAAAAGATAAAACCAAATAAAAACAGACTCAGATTTAATTAATGTAGTAAAGCTTCATAAAGTAAGCTTTTGTGGACTTGCCTGCCAATTGAACTATGATGTATAACATTTGTTTTATGGGTAGATGCTCATAAAATGCTAATAAGTGACTAACATGCAGTTAAAATGGTATATAATTTGTCCTGGAGGACAGGGATTTCAGAGTAAGGATGAGAATTCAGGGAACAGTCTGAGATGTGGAAGAGACTATGCTGTTTAATTTATCTCATGTCTGTTTGATTATCTCTAGTTATATGAAAATAGCTGCCTCAAGGTGTGGTCTTCCTGGTATTCGGAAATTCTGGTAACCACCCATGCTGAACTTTCTCATCTACTTACAGGTCTTAGAGCTACTTACTCTAAGGTTGTGTAGGGAAAATCTGGGTACATTTATGTGGGCCAAGACTTGGTTAGTTGATGATGACTATAAGGTCTTCATTTTTGAAGAGAGCTATTCTGTTTCCTCTTATGCTTCTCATGTGCAGCTGCATTTCACTAGGCTAATTGCTTTTCCTGTATCATTGTTTTCAGATGCCTGGAAACCCTTTTGAATATTTTCTAATTTGTAACTATTTAAAACCTTACATAATGGTTCAGATTGAACCCGATAGTTCATATTAGAATGATTATTTAATCAGTGTGATTAAGATTGTCTAAATTTGTAATTCATGTTTTTTTCCTAATGGCCTACTCCTTGTTTTGTTTGCATTAATCAACTCTTTGATCATATAAATACCTGTAGATAAATCAGTCAGCCAATTAACCTAGCTACCTGCACTCATAATTGTTTGAGTCAAGTAGTTCTTCCTGTTTTTATTTTAAAGCAAGAGTAGAGGACAGTGGCTATCCTCAATGAGCTTTAAGGTCAGAAAGATTGGGACGCTGCCACTTATAAAGATTTATTTATTTATTATGTATACAGTATACAGAAGAGGGTACCAGATGTCATCATAGATGGTTGTGAGCCACCATATGGCTGTTGGGAATTGAACTCAAGACTTCTGGAAAAACAGTGTTTTTTTTTTTTAAATAATTTATTTATTCTTATTTTATATACATTGGTGTTTTGCCTGCATGTATGTCTGTATGAGGGGGTCAGATCTTGGAGTTACAGACAGTTGTGAGCTGCCATGTGGATGCTGGGAATTGAATTGAATCAGGGTCCTCTTGTAGAACAGTCTGTCAGTGTTCTTAACCTCTGAGCCATCTCTGCAGCCCAGGACAGTAAAGTATCTTTAAATTAGTGACTGTTTGAGAATCTTAATTCTTTGTTACTGATATTGTGAGGCTTCCATATAATAATCATTAGAAAATACTTCACACTATGCTTTTTTATAGTAATGTTTTATTGACCTTTAATCTTTTGACCTCTATTTCCTCATCCAAAACCACATCTTATTATTTCTCTCTATATATTTGACTTTCTAAAATTATAAATGAGGTTATATAGTATTTTTTTCTGTGTTTGGTTGATTTCACTTAGTACAATGCCTTCTGGGTTCTTCTATGTGTAGCAAATGGTAAAAAAATGTCTTTTTGGAGACTGAATCATGTTTCACCATATAGATGAATAGATTATTCATTGTCTGCTGATAAATACTTAGATTGTTTCCATATCTTGTCTACTATGATAATGTTGCAGTGAACATTGGGAATAGTTCTGAGGCAATCTCATTTCCTTTGGGCATATACATAGAGGAAGATGGATTACTGAATTATGTACAATAGTACCAACTTCTTTTCAATGGTATGGCCTGTGGCACTCTCATTCATGGATGCTTGAAGCCTTCATATACTGTTTTGCTTTTCCTATACATGGATTTCAGTTTCCTATGCATGGATAAACAGTTTGTGATTATGCACACACAGTAACAGACTAAGAATTGAAACTAATAATAACATAGAAAATTATATTAGAAGTACAAATGTAGTTTGTCTCTTGGGAAAGAGCCAAAACAAATGCCTGTATTTCTGGATTGTAGTTTCTATATGTAACTACAACTACGGTAAGTAAAATGAATAGACTGCCATGATTCTGTTTTACGTTTCCTTTCTTAGGCATCTCTGCACTGTTTTCCTTAACGTTTGTACTAGTTCTACCCAGCAGAGTAAAAGGGTTTCCTTTTCTTCATACTCTTGAAAGCATTTATCTCTTGGGTTTCAATAATTCTTTACTCCTCTTTTGGGATGCTATCTCGAGGAGTGCACAGTCATGATATCTCAGTGGTTTTTATTTGCATTTTCTCATGAGTATCATTTTTTTCATTCAGTTCCTCTGCCCATTTTAAAAATTAAATTATATTTTTTGCCTTTTAGCTATGTGAGATTATAAAATCATATTATGCTTTTAAATCTCCATACATTTATGCAATGTATACTGATTATATCTGTGTATCAGGACTTCCCTCTAGTTTCCCCTATTGCTTCTTACCCACTCTCACCCCAAGCTTCATGTCCTCTTTTTTGTTAATAATAATCTCACAGGTCCAATTAATCTGACCATATGCATATGAGTGTTTGGCCATCCACTGGCACACAAGGAACCTATCTGCAGCCATTTATAGTAACTGTGGTCACCTGTAGAAGACCTTCACAAGTTACCAGACTGTTTTTAATGTCAGCTTCTTATCAGATACATGGTTTGCAAATATTTTCCAGTGCAAATGTTAGCTTTTAATTTTGTTGATTGCTTTTTTACTTTTGTAGCTTGAGTTTTGGTGTGATAATCAAAAAATTATTTCCAAAACCAAAGATATTCTCTCCATGTTTTAATCTAAAAGTTTTATGGTTTCAGGTTTATGTTTCTTTAATCCTTTAATCCATTTTGAGTTGATTTCTGTGTATAATGTAACACTTAAATTCAGTTTCTTTTACAAGTGAAAATTCTTAATTTCACTTGATTCTTGATTCATTTATTATCATTATTATTTTAGGGTAGGACCCTTATGTAACCTGTGCTGGTCTCCAACTCTTAACCCTTCTGTCTCTGTTTACAAATACTGAGATTACAGGCCTGTACCATCATGCTCAACTAAAAAAGTTGCTATAAATAAACATTAGCTAGATATAATGGCATAAATAAAAATGTTTACATACAGAGACGATAGCAATTTTATGTACTATTCTTAATTTTGATCTAGCTTGCCTTTAATCCAGTGACCTACCCTTTAATTATTTGCTGTTTACCATCTGAGTTTTTAGCTTTGTGTTATTGACAGGTACAGTGAGCAAGTTTGTACATTATTGTAGCAAGTCACTGAAAGACACTTAACAGTCCAGCCTGGGTGGTGCTGGATCAGTGCATACAGTCCTTCCTATTCACTGGTTGATCTTGAGTCTCCATCCAGGATTTCACTGGGCACATGCTTTCTAATCTTCAGAATTGATCCTTATTTACGTCTCTATAAAGACTCTTGGAAGGGTTATATCAGATGTATGTTCTCTTTGGCATTTCCTGATTATTCTCTGAAAATATACAGATATTAACTTAAGGAAGATATCACCTATATTTAGTGTAATGAACCTAAACTCAGTCTTTTTTTTCTAGTGGCCAAGTATAGACACATTTTAGTTTTAATGTATCTAAGATTTTAAAATGGTTTTAAATTCCTCATAGACATTATTTTAAGTTATCTGTGAAATACACCATGAATTATTTTTTTTTAGGAAATATTTTATTAAATGAGAGCCAAGATTATAAAATGTATCAGGGGCAACCTAGTGTTTTCTGTTTTAGAATTAACAATAGCTCCCACCCCAGCTTATTTATAAGTCTTTCAGCTATAAACAAGTAGAATATCTGAATGACTGTTGGGCAGTTGACTTACATTAAAAATGAAAATCATCAGTTTGCTTACCATTAAGACTTAGAGGTGGATCACTGATAAATACTTGCATTCTTATTTATTTATTTGCTTAGGGATGCACTAGTGAGATACTTCTGTTAGGACCAACTTTACAAACTTTTTAGCTAATTGAAAGGCATTTCTTTGGGGAAATGGTGTATCTCCTGGGTAGAAAAGCCTGTTTCTTTTATTTCATCCTTTCACAATACTTGGGTGTGTGTTTGAGGTTTGTGACTTTTGCCCAACTTGCCTTGTAGGTTGTTTGTTTATAGTTTTTTGTTTATTTAATTTTTATTCTTGTGGTCTAGGAATTGAATCCAGGGCCTCTAGTCTGACAGATGAGTATTTCTTTCAGCTACATCCATAGCCCTCCCCCCCAACCCCCAACCCCCATTTTGTACACAGCTAACTCTCTGCCACTTCATCTATGTGTGAGTTAAACATACACTGTGTAGTGACATTCTAGTCACTGTCACAGGCTCAGGGCTTCAGTTTCTTTTTATTTTGTTCAGTACTTCCTTAAGGATGGCAAAGTCCAGGGTTCATGTTTATTTGGACTTAGGTGTATAGCACCTTTAAAAAAACTCTCCAGAGCTGCTAGGAAGGGGAAGGACTGAGTGAGATATGTGGGAATAATGAAGAGAAAAAAGGTTTCAGATTCAAGGGTAAAGAATTTACTAGAAAAATTTATAATAGAGAAAACAAGCTGTGGGCTCTGAGGAGAGTTCATGATCCCATGAACATTTCAGCTCTAATGGTTCTTTGATTTTGTGGACATGAGATGTTTATCCTGGGTGCACATGTATGCTCTCCAATTTCTTATCAGTATTTTATACTTTTCTTTATAGAGGTTTGGATAAGGTTCCCCCCCCTTTTTTTTTTCAGACAGGGTTTTCCTGTGTAGCCCTGGCTGTACTCAGACCCACAGAGAAACTGCCTCCCAAGTGCTGGGACTAAAGGCATGTGCCTGACTGGCTAAGTGGGTTTTTGTTTGTTTGTTTGTTTGTTTTTGTAGGTATTTTATTTTACTTAGTTTCTATGGCTATTGTGAATAGTATTGCTTTCTTCATTTCTATTTTTTATTATTTTGTGTATGTGGTGTTTGCATGTCTACACAGTTTATCTCTGTCTGTGTTTGTAGAGGCCAGAGGTCAATGTTGAGTGGTTTTTTTTCTATTGCTGTTCACCTTATTTTTTGAGACAGTCCCCCTGAATCTGAAGCTTGCCATTAAGGTAGACTGCTGCCTGAAGGCCCCAGGATCTGTCTTCTTCTGTGCTGCATCCCCACACCCTCCCCCATTTTGGGGTTCCAGACAGGTATCACATACCTGGTATCTTCACGGTTGCTATAGATCCAAATTCATATTCTCATGCCTGTATAATAAGCATGTTACCTTTGGAGCCATCTCCTCAGCCCCCAGGACCTCTTTCTTGACTTATTTCTCAGCAATTTTATTATTGTTGTATTTTTTAAAACTATTGACACTTTAGATTGATTTTGTATCTTGTGATTTTACTGAATTTATTAGATTTTTAGAATTTTAAAATATTAAACTATATCATCTGAAAACTGATACGACTCCCTTGTTTCCCCTTTGATACTATTTATTTTTTATTTTTTTGTTTTTATGTTTTTGCTCAAGCTAACATCTCCAGCCTTGCAGTGTATACAAAAGTGGAATAATATATTATTAAACAGTAATGATGGACAGTGTTCTTTTCTTGTTAGACTCATGCTGGGAAGGCTTTCGGGTTTCCCACTCACTTTGATGTTGAGTATGGGTTCATCATCAACAGTCTTTATTATGTTGTAGTTTCTTCCTTCTGCACTCTTCTTTTTATTTATTTATTTTTTTGTAATGCTAAATAGTGAATTTTCTTGTTGCTTTTTTCTACATATGTGAGCCGATCATGTGGTTTTGTTTCTCTGTTGATGTGATATACTGAACTTATTGACATGTTAAATCTTCCCTGTTAATCATGATGCATAATCTTTTTTATGTGCTATTGATCTTGTTATGTTCATCAAGTATATTAGCCTGCAGTTTCCTTGTTGTGCTCTTTTCTGGTTTAGGTATCAGGATAATGCTGGCCTTATAAGATGAGTTTTGAAGAGTTTCCTCCCATTTAATTTGTTTGTTTGTTTTTTCAAGACATGGTTTCTCTGTGTAGCCCTGTCTGTCCTAGAACTTGCTCTGTAGACCAGGCTGGCCTTGCAGAGATCCACCTGCCTCCCATGTGCTGGGATTAAAGACACATGTGAACACTGCTTGGCCTCCCATTTAACTTTTGTGACAGAGCTATAGCATTGTTGCTTGTTCTTTTAAAATTTGCTGAAAAATCTTTTCCTTTGCAAATACTTAAAAATATTACTGACTTAGCCTCATTACTCATTATCTGATCAAGTTTTCTATATTCATATCACTCAGTTTTGTTATTTGTCCAGAAACTTCTCAGATTTTCTATTTGTTGTCATATCCTTGTTTATAGTGCTACCTAATGTCTTTTGTGTTTGTTTGGTAGAGATCAGAATGTCTTCTTTCCATTTCTGATTTGATATATGTGCCTCCCTTTTTTCTGGCGAGTGTAGATAAAGATTCACCAATTTAATCTTTTCAAATATCTTAATTCTTAAAAATGTTTTCCATCTTGTTCTATTATATCTTCTTTATTATTTTAAACTGTATTTGTTTCTGTTCTGATATTTGTTATTTATTCTACTAATTCTAGGTTTGGTTTGTACTTGTTTTCTTCAATTACATCATCAGGTAGTTTATGTGAGATATTTTTCTTTTATATAGGTGCTTACTGTTACAAACTTTTATTTAAAAAAACTTTAAAAGTTTAATGATGTGTACGTATATGTGCTTCTCTGTGGAGGTATATAATGTGAGTACAGGTATCTGTGGAGGCCGGAGGCTTCAGAGCCTCCTGAAGATGGGGTTACAGGTGGTTATGAACTGCCTTACATGGGTCCTGGGAATTGACTTGTATCCCTTGCACAGCAGTGCATGCTCTTAACTGCCAAACCAAGTCTCCAACCGCATAATTTGCAATCTAAGAGAGATTTTGCTGTATTTTGTAAGTTTTAGTTTCTATTTCCATTTCTTTCAAGAACATTTTCATTTTCCTTTTGGTTTCATTATTGACTCAGTTGTCAGAAGTTTCTGGCCTGGCCTAGCCCCAAGGTCTGTACTTGCCCACAGCAGCTTAGTCCCAAACAAACACACAAAGACTTACATTAATTATAAGCTGTTTGGTCTGTGGCTCAGACATACTGCTATCTAACTCTTATACTTTAAATTAACCTATATTTCCATTTATGCTTATCCACATGGCTTGGTACCTTTACTTCAGTGCAGCATTTTTATCTTCCTTCCTCTGCCTCTTGATGGCATCTCCTTCTCCTTTTCTTCTTCCCAGAGTTTTTAGTCTGGTGGCCTCACCCATAATTCCTCTCTGCCTTGTGGCCAATCAACATTTTATTAAACTAAAAGGAGTGACAAACATTTACAGTTTACAAGAGCACAGTCCCATCAGCACTCAATGGTTGTCTAATTACCATGTTTCTATACTTTTGTAAAGTTCCTTTTGTTGGTTTTTATTTGGAGTCCATTGTGGTCTGAGACAATATATGTTATGATTTCTGAGTTTTGTTGTCGTTATTTTGTTTTTGTCTATTGTGACTTGTTTTGTGTCTTAACACATGTTCTCTCCTAGGGCATATTCCATATGCTGATGAGAAGAATGCATATTCTGCAGCCATCTGTGAAATGTCCTATTAATGTCTGTTATACCTATTGTTCTATAGTATAGTTTAACTTCAGTGTTTCAATGTTGATTTTTCTTTTTTACTTTTGTTGGAATTCTTTTTTTTAAATTATTTATTTGTACTTTGTATACATTGGCATTTTGCTTGTAAGCATGTAAGCAGAAATCAGATCCCTTTAACCAGAATTACAGAGAGTTGTAAGCTATCATGTGGGTGCTGGGAATTGAACCTAGGACCTGTTGAAGGGCAGCCAGGGTTTTTAACCACTGAGCCATCTCTCCAGCCTCCTTGTTGGAATTCTTGAATGATCTCAGTCTGTTGATGAAAGTAGAGAGCCATTACTCTGTTGTAGTCCACCCCTTTATGTCTGATAGATTTGCTGTATATTATTGGTATTCAAGCATTGGATGAATAGTATTAATAATTATTACTTCATGTTGTCAGATTGACCTCTTTCTTGTTGGAGGGGAGTGTCTTCTACTTGAAATCTGTTTTATCTAGTAGAAGTACAACTTTCTTCTATTTTATTGCTGTTTGCATGGAATATTCCCCAATTATTCGCTTTATATCACTTAGGTGTCTCTATTGGTAAAGTCTCTTAAGTTACTAATCACATCACAGAATCTAAGAACTTTTAAGTATTTAGTTAATCTAAATATTTTCTGAGTTTAATCTGTCTGGATTCAAGGTTCTTGGTCCTTTAAGAGAGTACTGCTACAATTTAGATTTTTTTTTTCATATTTGTTTTATATGTCATTGTTCCTTTTCTTGCTGCCTATTTTTGCGCTTTGGTAGCTTTCTGTGTTGATATGGTTGGTTTTCCCCTTATCTTTTCTGTACCTGTTCTACTGGTGGCTTACATACATTTTTGTGTTTTTAGGGTGGTAGTTACAATCCTTTGGCTTCTGAATTTTGGACTACCTCAATTGTCTATTGTAAACTGGTGTGGTAGTAATGCCTTTCCATTCTGTACTGGGAAGTGTTGATTGCTGAAGGGTGACTTTTATGAATATAGTTTCCTTTGTTATTTTTTTTCTTTCCAGATTATTTCATCTCCCTTTTTTCCTGACCTATAAGGTTTCTATTGATGTCTGTCTAATGGATGCTGTCTTACATTTGAAGTACAGTTTGTTTTTGACTTCCTTATACTACACTTTTTATAGTTTGACTAGAATAAGTCATAGAGGGGAGCTTTCTTGACCACATCCAGTTGAAGATTTTTGAGCATCTTCTGTCTGGATGTCTGTATTTTTTGTCAAGGTTTAGAACATTTGTGCTGTTATCTCATTTAATAAGTTTTTCTATGCCTTTACCTTCTCCTTTTGAAGTACCCATAGTTCAAATATTTGCCTACATAATTATAGTTTATAAGTCTCATAGGCTATAGCACTTTTTTTCTTCCTTGAAAACAAACAAAACCAGTAACTCTGTACTGGTCCTCTGAATCTTGCAGAGGACCTAGGTTGAATTCACAGCTCACAACCGTCTAGACCTCCAGCTCCAGGGGATCCAGTGCCTGTGGCTTCTGTGGCACCTGCACACACACACACATACCCACACACTGATACATAATTAAAAATAAAATAAATCTTCAAAAGAAATCTGAGTTTGACTCAGATCTAAACTCAAGATCATAAATCTGCCTTCTGCTTTATCTGGATTATTGTTGAGATTTGTACATGCGCACACAGATGGTTTTGTATGTGTGCGGGCACACACACATAATTGTACTTGCTCATATTCACTTCTCTTTCCACTCTTTCTAGCTCTTCACTCTGCTTGCTCAAATAATCTGTTTTATGTCAAAATCTAGATTCCATTTATAAGATAAAATATATGATATTTTAGCCCTGCCTCCCCATTATCTCTTTATCTCCAAGACTTTTGTTTGGTTCTTTTTCATGACCTGTATCCTGCCTAAGATCTCAGTCTCTGCTGAGATTTTCTGTTCTCACTGAATTATCTGTAATCGCTTATATCTTGTTGAATTATTGAAACTATTTTAAATTTTTTTTAGTACTTTATGTCTTTTCAATGAGAGTCTGCTGCTGGAGTTGGGATGTTCTTTTGGAGACATTTTTTTTTTTTTAACCTTCTGTTTGCATTCTTTTTGTGTCCCGACATTTGCACATCAGGTGGATCTATTGCATCACTTTGGCCACTTTTGTCAAGTGGCTTTTGTAAGTAATAGCCTGGCTACTAGCCATTAGTCCTGGATGTCTGTTGGGTAGATGTTTTTTGTTGTTTGTTTGTTTGTTTTTTGGGTGAATGCAGTGATATAATCGCCACGTAGTTATTCAACTGTAATCACATTGGTGATTCCTATTTGGTATGGGAGTGTGAGCCAGTGGCCTAGGCTGCAGAGTCTGTGGTATTATTCTGTCAGTTGTCATGCAGCTCTTTTAGGTGGGGAGTGTTTGTTAGCCATTTTGTATATTGTACAACCTGTAGTGTTTGTGGGGGGTGCCTTTTAAATTTATGAGAGGTCCACAGGGACCAAGCCGTTCTGGCAGACCTAGGTTGGCCTAGTGGTTCTCAGAGTAGCTGTGGGGAATTGTTGATGTCTGAGGTGTACAATGGAGCTGTAGCACTGGTGGACTTAGATGTGGTACATACCAGTACCATGTCCATGACACTTAGCTGCCGTTGCAAGCTTCAGCCAGTGAAATTGTTTAGAGTGGGTCACATAGCTGTTTCTAGGCTGCCAGTCAGTAGGCTAGATCACTTTGTTACTTTGCTGGATTTTAGGAGATGTTTCTAACCTCATATTAACAAATGTTCTCAGAGGATCCTGATAATAGTACAAGACTAGTTAAAGTAGCTGGGGCGTGCTTCTCAGTTGAAAACTATCATGCTGCAAATTCTATTTTAATTGAAATTCTGTATCTTTGCTAGTTTGTTTCTAAGATGGGAAAGATGATAATCCACTACTAAAAACAAATAGGCCAAATGTATTTTCCTTTTTTGTAAACTGACAGTATACAAGTTTAGGAACTTTATGTTGTTTTTGTTGTTAGGAGATGCCCTTTTATGCTTGTTTTTACATTATATTTTTTAGACAAGGCCCTACTACATAGTCTTGATTAGCTTGGAATTTACTATATAGACCAGGCTAGCCTTAAATTCACAGAGATCCACAAACCTATACCTCCCCAGTACTGAGACTAAAGATGTATGCAGCTATACCTGGCTGTTTAAAATACCTAATGAAATTATATAATTTATTCATATAAAACTAGCAGGCTATATCATTGTATGTTGTTTGGGTTTTGGAGAAATCAGTAGCCATTGAAAGGTGTCTGGAAAAGGTAAGATTCATTCTGGCCAGTTTTAAAAGAGAGTTGGAACTCTCACAGCCTGTTTTTTTGTTGTTGTTGTTGTTGTTGTTTTTTGTTTTTGTTTTTTTCTGCTCTTCTCTACCAAGGCTATAGAAATAATACAGAAAAACATAACAAAACAAAAACCCAACCCAAACAAACAAACAAATTCGGAAACTGGTGAATTTCTAAAAATAGAATATGCTGTGGATGATACTTACATCCAGAGAGGTGGGATATGAGTGGAAGAAGAAAGTTCCCAAAATAATCTATAGATTGATTGTTTAGCATTGCTACAACATTGGCAATCAACAGCTCTGACCACTGTATGTTCTAACAACAATTAGATCCACATAGATGTTTTGCTCCGTGGATGGGATGCATGTAGCAACCTGGGTCTACCTGTTTGGGAAGCACCTGGAGTAACTATGTTAACGCCTATGAGGCCAGATAGTAACCCTGCCTAATGACATGCTGTGTTCCTCCTTTGTTTCTACTGTAACCTACTGGAGCTGAGTGTTACCTCCAGAGTAAATGGTGTCATAGTCAGCAGAATGTAACAGGATCCTAACTACAGAAACAAGCATTTTCAAATGTTTCACTCATGCCAGTACCATAAAGGAAAACCCACAAATAGGGTTTTTAGAATAAAGCAATAAGTTACAGCAAAGTTCCTGAGAGCCTTTAAGGAGATAAGAGCTTCAAAACAAACAAACAAAAAAAGGCAATTAGAGACCTTTGGAATGAAAACAGTTGTTGAAATGGAACACTTTATTGGTGGTAGGGATCTTTTCGGGATCTAGTGATGTAATAAGATCTTGAGCTAGGGTATTAACAGTAGGGATAGAAGTTAGAAGAACCAAATAATAGAGATGTTAAAAATTAAATTGTGAAGATTGAATGTAGGATTAAAAAAGAGAACAGAGAATCCTGGAACACTCTTTAGTTTCTTGATTTTGGTTGTGTGGAGAGATTGTGTTACTTGTAGTCTGGTATTAGAGCAAAATCAAGGTTTTAAGCAGTTTCTGAGGTGAGAATTGGAAGACCTTGTCATGGCCCTTGGCTTTATAAAGATTGGGGTGCTTGTAGGATGGCCATGCAGAAAGCACAGTCTGCTCAAATAACGAGTGTGTGGGCTCAAATGCAAATACTTGGACTTAGTTGAGATTGAGAAGTCATATGAACCACAGCAGTAGTTTGATGTCTTCATGGGTGATAAAGGGAAGTGTGGACAGACTGTGGAACAGCATGGCCGCTACCATTTGGGAGCTTTGTGGAAAAACAGCTACAAGTACAGGCAAGAGAGAGAAGGAGTTGTAATAGTGAGGGCTAATCCAAGAGTAGTGTCGTGGAAACCAGAGAAGGGAAGGAGTGGTCAGTGGTGCTCGATTACCAAAGAGTAAATACACACTCACTAATGGATTTGGCAGTTAAGAGGTGACCAAACAGGAATAACTTCGTGGAGTGATGGGGAGTGGTGTGCCTCTCAAAGTGGATTACAGGGCATTGAGTAGGTAGCAGTTAAGGTGGAGGTGACTGTGAGCAGATGCTGAGGCACTTAAGGTCTGTGAGAGCTGGGATAGCAGGAGAGGGATGCAGAGTGAACGAGAGTGAACTAATGGCATCAGTCTCATTTTTCTCTAGCCTCGGCCTTTCTCTGCACGTTTCTTACTTTTCACCTGCAAACCATAAAATTTTTATCTCTTTTTTCCTGGTGTTTTACCTCCTCCTGTTTCAGTCAAATATGTGGCTTGAACAAAAGCTACAGTTTTAGTATTTTACACACCTGTTACATGCTCATTCTCCTTAGCTACTTGAAATACAAGTCTGTTGTGGTCCAGCAGAGTTCTCCTTTCTGTCTTCCATTTAACCACAATGTGAAAAAGTACTCAATAATAAGTCTTTGAAACCAGGCATAGTGGCACATACCTGTACCAGCACTAAAGCCCTCAAGAAGTTTAGGGCAGGAAGATTGTGAGTTTGTATCTAGATTGCCTTGGAAAAAAAATAAATAAATAAAAATCAAGCCAGCATAGTGGCCCACATCTTTAATCCCAGTAATCAGTGGCAGAGGCAGGTGGATTTCTGTGATTTCAAGGACAGCCAGGTCTATATAGCCAATTCTAGGCCAACTAGGGCTACATAGACCTTACCTTGACTTAAAAAAAAATCTTTGAAACCAATTATGTAAACAAAATATGAAAGGATTCTGTTTTGTCATAGTATTAAAAAAAAAAACCCTATGTTTTAAAGACTTAGGCAACCTTAAAATGCATGAGGTTGTGCCCTACAAACAGGAAAAGCTAACTGCCTGAGGGAGAACATGTGTTCTTTCTTTTTTGTTTTAATGTGTAGTGTCATAATTAAGATGAACACTGAAAAAGTCAAACTTTGTTTGAGGTGGGGTAAAAGAATGGGGTGGAGCCTGCTGGTTACTTACCTGTCTATTCTCATTCTCCTTTTCCTTCTTAGTAACAGAGTTGCCATATTGTGGGTACATCATGGAGCGCAGCTGTAAGATGATACTTCCTAGTGTCTATAAATGGAAGTCTTTGGGCAATGCCTCCAGGAATGGACTCATCTGGCTAACCTCAGAGGAGTTCTTATTGTTTCCTCTTGTCTTCTGCTAAGTCATGGATATATAATTGTTGCAGTTTTGGTGGTATTTGTTTGTTTATTGTTTTCTTTGCCCTTAAGATGATGTGGAACAATGGACAGCACAGAGCAAGGGTAGCAGGAAGAAAAAGGAGAGTAACCAGGGTTCTGCATAGCTATTGAGCTGCCAGTCTATCCCAAATGACATTTTCCCAGACTTTCTAGGAGAGAAAAATAAACCTCTCTACCAATCACAGATATTGTTCATGTGCAACTGGAGTTATTCCTGATGACTCAGGGTGTCTGAAGTAACTGCAGCAAGGCTGCTTACCAGGGCTTGTCTTTCCCCAGGTGCTGTGGGAGACCAGCCTCAGCACCATCTTCCATGTAGGTGAAGAAGAGGTTGTAGAACCAGCTGATTTGGTATCTCCAAATCTGATACAAATGAATAATTAAAAAATCAATTTAAACATATGTCCAAATAATCCTTGAGAGAGCCTTTCACAGCTTCCAGTTCTGAAGCAATGCAAGCCATTCCCTTTGTAGATATGAGCAGACAGGAAGCTAATAGGAGGGGAAATGACTCAGTAGCTTAAAAGGACTAATTTGAGTTTTCATAGCAGATGGCTACCTGTTAAATAGTTATAGCACTTTAACATGTTAAAAAAAATTAAAAAACCCAGTTCTTAGATTTAAAGGGAATGTGTTATGATGAGGAGTGTTTTGAATACAAGTAAAAGCTTTTGGAAAATGACACCAGTAGTTCTAAACTAAAATTATAGTGGAAAAAAACACAGACATTTCAGAAAATTATACTAGTAGATTAGGATATAAGTTTAAATTATTTTTCAGAATTATGATAAGAATCTGAGATTCTGATAAAAAGGATGGCATACACAGCAGACAGACCCAGGGAATCTGCTATATATAAATTGATGTTTTTTGACAGGTATAATATATTAGTAATAAGCAAATGCTTAAAGAAAGCAATGAGCATGTTTCAAAATTGGAGTCTCTCCTTTAAAAGAACTCACCAAGTAAACAAGATTAGGAATATGTTAGTCATAATGTTATTGTTTAAGGGTAAGAGGAAATTCTTCAATTATTGATAGGGGTAAGGGGTTGGGGAATGATTTTCAAAAGATAATCAGATTGGTTGGAATCCAATTTTTTTTTTAACAGACTCAATTTACTTTTTATTTTTTTGTATAAAAGCCTTATGTGGTGGTCACAGCTGGAGCCTGGGTCCTCTGAACAGAGACTCCAGTGTGTGCTTTCACAAGATGGTCAGTGAATTCCTGATAAGGAGACTTGGTAAACACAGTCTATTTCCAGAGGTCAAGGGTCAGGTAGCTGTAGGTCTTAGAGATGGCATCAAAGGTGGCCTTGGCAAAGTTGCCTGGAGTGGCAGTGCATCCCCTGCCACTCAGACAGTGAAGCCCCTGGCTGATGTGTAGCAGTCATCAATACCTGCCATCATCAATGCTTTGGAGGAACAGGAACAGAGATGATGCCAGTGCCTCTGGGGGGGGGGATAAGATGCACCAACACAGACCCACAATGGCTTGTCTCTTTACATGGAACAATATGGGGCTTGCCAATCTTGTTCCCCTAGTAGCCTTTCTGCACAGGGACAATGGAAAGCTTGGCCAAGATGATGGACCCTCAGATGGCAGTGGCTACCTCCTTGGAGCACTTAATACCTTGCAAGCCCAACATGACCATTGTAGTCCCCAATAACGACAAAAGCCTTGAACCTGGTCCGCTGGCCAGCCTGAGTCGGCTTCTGCACTGGCATGAACTTTAGAACATTATCCTTTAGGGATGCATCCAGGAAGAAATCAATGATCTCGGATTCCTTAATGGGAAGGGAGAACAGGTAGATTTCCTTTAGGGACTTGATCTTGATGTCCTTAACCAGGTGGCCCATCATGGTGACAGGGACCCACTCCTTGTCTTCAGCTTTACCTCCACGGTACCCCTAAGACCACTGCCGAATCCTCCACAGAAGCTGTCTTGGCCTCCTAATCCTGGGCCTCCAGGTTCTCTGGGCCTTCCTGCTGCACCTAGTGTTTTCTCAAGGAAAAAGAAACTGGAATCCAATCTTTAATGAAAAATGCTACACCTTTGGAATCAAGGACTAGCAAGATTATTATTGAAAAGTTCAGTTTTGTGTGGTGGTACATGACTATAATCATAGTAATCAGGAGGGTAGAGTAGGAGGAAATTGAGATTTTGGATTACTTACTTTCAGAGCATATGAAGTAA
Organism: Sigmodon hispidus; assembly: GCA_004025045.1. Classification (NCBI taxonomy): domain Eukaryota; kingdom Metazoa; phylum Chordata; class Mammalia; order Rodentia; family Cricetidae; genus Sigmodon; species Sigmodon hispidus. The sequence goes on along the minus strand of PVIH01000836.1, from coordinate 232,964 downwards.
AAGAAATGGTAATCAGGGTGGGTGTCATGCAGAACCTGGAAAGCAATGTCAGGTTAGTTGGTCTTTATCTCAACAAGAAAGGGAAGCTATGAAAGGATTTTTAATGATGCAGAAATGATATAGATAGGATCTAGTTTATTTTATAAAAGACTACTCAAGCTAGAGTATGAATATCGTACAGGCAGATGAAATTAGAGGCAGGGAGATTAATTAAAGGGTTGTCTTACTAATTCTTTTGCTCTAGTAATAAATATTTTTAGGTCAGAGGTGATAAAAGACTGGATCATAAGGATGGAGAACATAAATAGGTTTAGGTTTTGGTGGTTGGATGTTAGATTGATGCAGAGGCTTTTGCAGATAAGTAGATGATGATGTTTAGTAGGTGAGCTCTAGAGAAGATTAGGAAAGGATGATAGGTTTAGTAAGAGTTGCCTACAGGGTACCTCAGATGAAATCTAATTGATAGTTATTCAGACTTAAAGTTTAGAAGAGAAACTCAGGATAGAAAACAATTTGGAAAGTGTCTTATTTTTCTGTTGTGGTAATGAAACACCATGACCAAGGCAATGTATAGAGGAACCCTTTTATGGCTTACTGTTTCAGAGGGTGGGAGTTCATGATGACAGAGTGAAGGAACAGCTGAGAGCTCACATCTTGATCCACATCTTTGAGGGAGAGAGAGCTAACTAGGAATCACAAGAGTCTTTAAAACTTCAAAGCCCAACCTCAGTGACACATCTTCTCCATCAAGGCCATGCTTTCCAATCCTTCCACTAACTAGATACCAATTATTCAAATTTATGAGCCTGTGGAGGCCATTATCATACAATCCATCAGTGTCTAAAGTTATGAATGTGAAAAATCAACCTGGGAGAGTATACAACAGAGAATCTAAGTCAGATTGTTGGACAGCCCATCTAAAATGAAGATTCTGTTAGTTCAGGAAGATGCGGACATTAGAAATATAAAGAACTGGCAAGGGTGGAAGACAGGTGTCAAACTTTGGGGAGTGAAGTTTTAGGTGAGAGGAAGACTAGAATGACCTATGTACTAAAGACATTAGTAGGAATACTGTTTAGTATAGTTAACAGCTACAGAACTGGTTGTGGATGTCTATGAACAGATGGCTTGTTACCCTCATTCCTTCCAGGCTCTGTCAGGAGGGCCTGGAGACAGTGATACCAAGTCACTCACACACAGCACTCAGTGTTCTTTAATAGAACAAACTAAGGCTTTTTGGAGAATGGCTGATTTTAGGCTAGGGCAGAGAATACTTAAAATCCCAAAGGGACTTGGCAGAAGGAAGCTGATCTGAAAAAAAGACCAAGGCTGCAACAATTTGAGCAACAAACAAACCAAACTATAATATTATATTTATTATAACTCAAGCAAAAACAAAATATTCTTGAATTCATATGATAAAAATTAATGATTAAATAAATGATCCAATTTACTCATCTTACAGTGAAGAATCCCTCATTTTCCCCAAGAGGCTGGAGTTTAAGTAGGTGCTGCACTTTGTTACTGAGAAGGAATGGCTCTTTGGACAGATACTATTAAATATTAAATACGCCAAGATCAAGGTACTTTCATGGGATATGTTAAAGAATATATGATGCTCATCATGAGAACAATTCAAGAAGAGATCCAGGGGACACTTTGGGAGCCTAAATGTATATGCCTTTAACTTTGACCAATATTGCAGAATATTTATTATAAATAAATTTAATCAGAGAATGACAGTCATTTTGTGTCATTAAAAGCTCTCTTAAAACATCACATGAGGAAGACAGTCTAGTGACTCTCTTAATTATGCATTCATCTAGTTTCTTATATTAAACTTTCAGGGAACAAAAAATATCAAGATCATTTCATCTTGGTCTCCCATGACATAAAAATGCCTGTATGCTTAGTTCTGATTTAATATGTGTCATCTGTCTATACAGAACCCTCTGCAAGAAACATCAAGCATTTAAGTAATGTACATTTTCTAAAATTACTTCTGAAACTTAAGTCCGCTAGGTTTATTGTTACTTGAGTAACTTCATATAATTCAGATAGAAATTTCATGTTTTCTTCTTGTCAACAAATGAAAACTTGCAGCCTGAAATAGGTAGAATTTTGACATTTCATATTTGCAATGTGCTGCAATCATAAGCTTGATAGTATCTATTTCAGTTGATTAATTATATACAATAAAAGTTACCCTCAAACTTGATAGCTTAAATAGCTTGTGTCTTTCAATTATATGGGACCAGGGTGTGTGGACAGCATTTAGTTAGGGGTTCTGCTCTTATGTGCCTCAGTTGGGGTCACACTCACTCAGCTGCTTGTTCCTCTGGGCTGGTCTGTCTATAAATTCACTCATATGACTCACACGTCCAATATCTAGTCATGGCTTCTCCACAGCATTGTGATGGTAGATATTCGGTTTTCTTACATTGTCTTCTGGCTTCCAAGAGGCAGAAAGGGGAAGCTACTGGATTTGCTCATTTCTAGAGTTTAAAAACATCATTTCTCTCATATCCACTGGTCAGAGTAAGATGCAGGGTCAAGAGTCTGGAAAGTTAAGTCTCATCATTGGATAGGTCATATGATGTGCACTTGGAAGTAAGAAATCCATGACAGTCATCTTCGGAAGAGAGTATATGACCATATCATCTATCGCATTATCTAATCTTGTAGTTACATTTCCAAGGTTTTGATTGATTTTATGCTTTAAGTTTTAATCTTGTTAGATATTGGGTGTTATAAATTTTAAATAAAAATTGTTTTAATTTAAAAGATTTTTAAATCATGGGAGGCCCCTCTACAAGTTTTTTTAGCCTGGTGTGGTAGTTTACACCAACAGTCCCTGTGTTTGGGAAATGAAGACTTAAAGATTGCACATTCAGTGCCGGCCTGGGATACATAGCCAGTTCTAGGCCAGAGTAGGCTATAGAATGAGACCTTGTCTCAAAAAACCAAAATTAAAATAAAAATATATATAAAAGCCTCTTACAGTTTTCACTCCAAATAAATTTATCCTAGATTAGAGCTCTAGAGCACCTTTACTTAGTATTTGAAGCTGTACTATGAGAATTTATCCCTATATGGAAAGCTAGCAACACATTCCCTATTATTCTAAAGACCAGTTAAATTTTGTGGAACACAACTTATTAAAAAATTATCGTAATTAAGCTGAGCTTGATGGCTCATGACTTTAGTCCTAGCACTTGGAAGGCAGAAACAGGAGGATTTCTGTGAGTTCAAAGTCAGCCTAGTTTATATAGTGAGCTCCAGGGCAGCCAGGTCTATGTAGAGAAACCCTGTCTCAAAAAGCCAAAACTAAACTAAAAATTATCATAATTAAAATGTGGATACTTTAGCCAAGTAATTTTGCTTTCTGAGTAACATAACATTGATGGCAGTGTCAAAATATTGGAAGCAGTACCAGTGAGAGACTAATTAAATTAAATATATCATATAATATATTGTGAAATTGTTAAAAGGATTACATATGTAGAGATTATATAAAAATGATATGAGATGAGCTGTAGTACGCAAGAAGAGTCTGAGAACATGGCTTAATGGTAAAGGGCTTGCCTAGTGTTCCCAAGGTTCTGGTTGGATTGCCAGCATAAAGGTGGAATAGAGGACTAAAATATGTCTTATTCTACTGTAAGAATTCTATGATTACCTGTCTTGTAATGATATGAGATGTTATAGTGCCTATGTGATCAGCTGAAGTAAGGTGAATGACATGGGTGGTGTGACATAGCCTCAGGCTACTGTTGACATTCTGAGAATACCTCAAGAAAAGTATCTGTCATCTCCATTTCAGAATGGAATGGCATAGAATTTTTTGTACTTTTCTGAGTGACGTACAATTTAAGACTTATAAATTACTTTTGGAATTTTCTATTTAATATTTTGGACTGCCGTTGACCATGACAGGAAGTTCAAACTGGAAAACAAAACCATGGCTATGGGAAGAATACTGCATTTAATTTATGGATATTTCTTTGAGGCAGGATATTGAGTGCTCCATTTAGACAGGGGTGGTCAAACGCAGAGGCAAAGGATTGGTAGGAAAGATTAACACATGAATTGGATACCTACATTGTGTGTTGAGAGTTGTCATCTTTGCATTGTTCAGATATTTCCCTATTTTATTGGATATTTATTTTCTTGCTGTATTAAACAATTCATTATATTCTAGAAATTGGTTCTTTATCAGTTGTTTATTTTACAGATAGTTTATGGTTTAACATTATGTTTTCAGGACAGTATCTTTTGAATGGTAGAAATTTATGTTGAGGCCTTTGATTTAATTTGAGCATATGAATCTTTCATTTATTGTCTTAATTATTCAAGTATTTCTTTATCTGTGTGTGTGTGTGTGTGTGTGTATGGTGTACATGTCTGTGGACTTTGTTAAAAGTTGTTTGTGTATATAGGGTGATGTTGGGAGAATATTTGTTCCTGGTAAGAACTATTGCATGAAGATTTTAAAAGATGTATGTCTTAGCTACCTTTAATCTCAGCACTTAGGAGGCAAAGGCTGGTGGATCTCTTAAGAGTTTCAGGCTAGTCTAGTGTACAGATTGAGTCAGTTCCAGGATAGCCAAAACTATATAGTAAGAGCCTGTCTAAAACAGAAAACAAAACTAATTTTAAAAGATACATGTTCTCAACATTTCACATATTGCTTAAAATAATGTCACTCCATATGTCATATGATAGACTTATGGCAAGTTGTTCTCATTTTTTAATCTTCCATTTTATGCTGTAGTACATTTTTTAAATTTCTGTGTTTTGCACCCTACAGTATATTATACTATTCTTTGTTTAATTAGTAAATATCATCACGTGATCAAAAACAAGAGAACTGGGAAGATTGCTTAGTGGTTAGTTACAAGCATGAGGACCAGAAAGAAGTCTGATCTCTGGAACCCATGTAAATCTTAGATGTTCATGGCAGCTGCCTGGAGTTTCAGCTTTGGAAGTCAAAGACCCTATATATGCACATCACACACACAAATACAAAAATAAAAAGATAAAAAATGAGAGGAAATATTTTTATATAATTTTTTCTTTTCTAGGATCTCTCTCTCTCTCTCTCTCTCTCTCTCTCTCTCTCTCTGTCTCTCTCTCTCTCTCTCTCTCTCTCTCTCTGTAGATGGGAATGTCTTTTAACATTTTGCACTTACTGGTTCACTTTTTTTTTTTTTACTATATTTCTAGTAATGTGGTTACTTTAAAGTCTATGGTTTCAACATCTTCATCATTTCTGATTTTGTTGGTCATTTTATCTCTTAGTAATAGGGTTTTCTTTTTTAAGATTTATTATTATTGTGTGTGTGTCTATGGCTACCATGGAGGCCAGAAAAGGGTGTTAGAGTGTTGGATCCCTTGAGCTTAAGTTGTAGGTTGTGAGAAGCCCAGTACAGATGCTAGGAAGTGAATGTTGGACAAGTGCTTTTAACTGCTGAGACATGTCTCCCCCTAAACTTCTGTTTTCTTTCTAAATTTTTACTAATGTTGGGTCCTTGCAGAAGGACAGAGGCGTCTCTGGTGATGTCTTCTGCAGCTCCTCCGATCCTCTGTGCCGCAGCTTGAGTCCTTGTATCGGGAACTAAGCTGGGTTTGGGTGTGTAGTCACTGCTTTTAGTGTTTACCTCATGGCTTCGGCACTTAGCCTCGGCTTACTGTGTCTAGAGCACTACACACGGAGTCACAGCTGCCTCTGTTCTGCATCACTCACCTTCCGCAGAGGATTGTACTTCGTGTGGTTGTCCCTCTCCTAATGACCGATCATGGTTTCTCTTTTGTTCTGATCTAGACTGACTTGCAATCAGGCATTGAGGGTTGGGCTTTATCTGCAGTCTCGCTTTCGCTCCTTTATGGAAGTCATATTTTACTATTTATTTGTGGTTAGTCCTGGACAGGAATCCCCTTCCCTTCTCCAAGTTGTATTAGATGTCTTCTTATGATTGGTGCAGCATCCCTTGCCCATCACCTTTTTCTGTTCCTCAACCCTAGCAACAATATTCTTTATTTTTTCACACTGAGTGTTTTCCAAACCACAACCCCTCCTTAGAGGTTTAAGCATTTTGATTGTATTCTTTCTCTTTAAGCAATGAATTTTGCCTGGATACTGAAGTGAAAGGGTTTATATTGTTTTTCTAGGGTTTAGGCTTTTTTTCTTTTCCTGTTAAAGAACAGGCAAGCTTTTGGAACTGTTCCTAGATTCCTCCTGTACACTGTTCTAATAATTCAAGGATCCTCTGGCCTCCTGTCCTCTGTGTGTGTGTGTGTGTGTGTGTGTGTGTGTGTGTGTGTGTGTGTGTGTAGGATATGTGCGCTTGTGTATATATACTTGTGTGCATATGCACATGGAAATCAGAGATTGACATGGGGTATCTTTCAGGATTCTTCTCCACTTTTGTTTTTTGAGACAGATTTCACTAACCTCTAAGCTCATTGATTCTGCTATACTGGCTAGACAGTGAGCTTCAGAGATCTGCTAGTCTCTCGTGTGAGATTATAGACACATGTCATTTTGGAAATCACTGGCTTGTTTCATGAGTTCTGGGGAGGTTAGGTCTTGATTTTGTGTGCAATGAGTACCATACTGATTGAAAGCGGCCTTCCCTGTTATATTTCTAATCCTCCTTGGGATATCTGTCTGAGGCATGTGATCATCTTCCAGTTAAGTCTTTGTGTCTGAGGATCCTCAGCTATTCCAAAGTGACAAACTGGCTTATACTAGATTTTGAAGATTTGAATAAAACTTCAGTGTGGTTCTTATTAACCTGTTGTATTATTTGCCACTTCTTTTTATGTGATTTACCAAACAGTTTTTTCTTGGAGGAGCTTATTTCTCCAAGGAGAAAAACATTTACTAGGAATTTTACTAGACTTGGTAAGTAATGAATTTACTTGGTTGCTCTATTCTGTACCATTCTTTGTTAGGATAAGAGAAGGGTGTGTGTGTGTCTGTGTGTCTATGTGTATTGTCTGTTTCTGTGTGATTCCCCTACCCAGTCAGGGATGGCATGTTTTTGTGGCTTTCTGCATTTGTGTAAAAGTGGAACTGCTTAGAGTTTGCATTAGCTACTTTCCTGTGGTTTTGTTAGAATACACTGATAAAAGCAACTTAGGAAGATATGATTTATTTTAGCTTATGGTTCCAGAGAGGTTCCTAGGTTCCATCATCCTAAGGAAAGCATGGCATGGTGGCAGGAGAAAGAAAGTAACTGATTATATTATTGTTCACACACAGGAAGCAGAAAGAACAGGTTCATGACCAACTCATGATTCAAAATGCATTTATTCCCCCCTAATCATTAATGCTTTCACACTCTTCAGAAGGTCGAAGTTCAAAGTGTCTTCTGAGACACAAGGCAATCTTTTAACTGTGACCCTTGTAAATTAAAGACAGATGAAAAAAAAATCACATAGTTCCAACATACAATGGCATAAAATGTGCATTAGCATTCCAAAAAGGAATGGAGAACACAATGAGGAAAAAAAAATGGACCAAAGCAAGACTGAAACCCAAGAGGCAAACACTAAATTCTGTCATGTGTCTAGGTCTTGACTTTGAAAGGGCTTAGATTGCTCTGCCCCTTCAGCTTTATTACCTGACAAATCTTTTTTTTCTGGTCTGGATCAACTCCCAGTATGCTGTCTTCTTAGTGGATATCTCACAGTTCTGGTATCTCCAACATTTAGTGTCTCTGCATAATCTAGGCTTCACCCTAACTGCTTTATTATTGGCCTCTTAGGACCTACTCATAGGGACTCCAATCCTGCTACACAATGCCTGCCTAATTGACTCCCAGAAACTGTGGGGAAAGAATCCATGACCCCTCCAATCTTGTTTCTTGTGTCTAAAACCATTACTACATAGATGAGACTACCATGTTCAGCTATCAGCTTTGAATGTCTCCTGGTGTCTTTGGACCACAGCTAAATCAGTTGTACACCCTGAAACTGATGAAAATCTCATTAAGAACTTGCTTGTTAGGAGCAAGTGACCTATTGGATTCTCTTCACAATTTGGAGGCTTAACTGGTAGGTTTGCCCCTGAGAGTAGAGTACCTTTTCTGGTTTTCTAGTGCAGAGCAGGAGGAATCTCTGGTGATTAATCTCTTTAACCATTACTGCCTCTTTTCAACACATGACTTGACTACAACCTTCAGCTTCCTCATCAAACTGTATATCTTTTATTTCTTTCCGACCTATTTGTTGCTGGTTTTTCATTGTATAACTATATAAGAGTAATCAGTAATAACCACACCACAAACTCAGTCTTAGGCTGTCTTGAAATTTCCCCTGCTAAAGAAACTAATCTTCTGTGTTTTAATTTAACTGATGCAAGTTCTTGGAACATGGGCAGAATACAGTAAGATTCTTTGCCAAAATGTCATGAAAGGCTTCTAGCCAGGATGCTAATAGAGTCATTGTTCACCTCAGAAACCTCATGGGCTGGACCTTCATTGTCTTCATTCTCTTCAGCAGTGCTGACCTGAAGGCTTCTATTAACGTGACCCACTAAGCTCTGCTAACAGTCGGTAGCTTTTCTAGCTCAGAGTTCCAAAGTTTTCCACATTTTTCTGGAAACTAATGGGGAAGTTCTGCACAACCTCAAACCCAGCTTCCTGCTACCCATTTCTGTGTTAGGTACTTTGCTGCTGCTGTGATGAAACACACCAAAGAAAGCAACTTAAATGAAGAGAGGGTTTATTTTAGCTTATGGGTCCAGAGAGATGACATCTACCATAGTAGGGAAGCTTGGCATGGTGGCAGAAGCAGGAAGTTGGCTGATCATATTTTATCTATACTTGGAAAGCAGAGAGGGAAAACAGGAAGGAGGGCAAAGGTATAAATTCTCAAAGCCCAGCTTCAGGGATGTACTTCCTCCAGCAAGGCTCCACCTCCTAAAGGTTTCACATCCTTCCCAATCAGAGCCACTACCTGGGAGCTAAGCATTCAAACACATGAGCCTGCGTCTTATTTAAACCACTAGAGAGAGTGCTCAGCAAGGTATATGCTATTTCAAATGTCTGTTCTTGCTGACCTTCTATAATCTTTTTCATTTTTCCTTTATTTGGCTCATTTATGAAAATTTAATCAGGGGGACTATTTCCTTAGTGAAGCGTTTACTTTTTCCTCCAAGTAGAGCAGAACATCCCTGGCCTTTATCACTTGTACAGCTTGTTTCATTTTTCTTAAGCCCATTGAAACCAACCCTCAGTGAGCACTGGCTAATTTCAGATTTTGTGGCCCATCACTTTGGGGATTATTCCTCTATTTTCCCCAGAGAGGATCATGGGGTCAACTTGAAAGAAAAGATAAAACAATATAGAAGATAACTCATTTATTAATAGAATAAACATTTTAAGATTTTAAAATTTACATGTGTCTGTGTATGTACACATAAGTGAATATACTTAAAGATGTGTGTCTGTATGTGGAGACCAGAAGTCAATGTTTGGTATTTTTCACATTATTATTTTTCTGAGACAGGACTGTGTCTCTTCACCAACCCCAGAGCTCACCAGTTCAGTTAGACAGACTATCTTGTTAGCCCTGGGGAGCTGCAACTTTAGCCCTGGATACTCGGGTGAGCAGATCCTCACCACCACATCCAGCTTTTACATGGATGGGTACTGGGATCTGAAGTCAGGTCTCCAGTGCTTGTGCAGCAAGCTCTTGACCCATTGAACCATTTCCATAAACCCAGTTTAATATTATACATGTATTCTCAAATTTATACATAAACTGTACAATTATATTAATGAGGTAGTTTTTTTCCATTTTCCAATTTTTTACACATTTCTCTGTGTAACAGTCCTGGCTGCCCTGGAACTCACTTTGTAGTTCAAACTCACAGAGATCTGCCTGCCTGTGCCTCCTGAGTGCTGGGACTAAAGGCGTACACAAACATACCCTGCTATGAGGTAGAATTTTTACATGTATCTTTTAAACTGATGTATGAAAACATAAAAATTGTACTTATTTGTGGAGTGTCATATGACTTTCCCCTTCTGTATGCGTTTGTGATGCACATGTCCATGTGTGCACATGTATGTGTGAGGGTCAGAGTCCAACTTCAGCTGTTGATCCTCACTCACTCTCCACCTTGTTTTTTGAGATAGGATCCCTATTGGCCTGAAACTTGCCATATAACCTAGATTGGCCAGCCAGAAAACTCTGGGAATCCATTTGCCTTTACCACTCTAGCATGTGATGGTGTTGATACATGTATATGCTCATTTTGTAATATTTTTATCAAATTAAACATTTGTCTCCCCAAACATGATTTCTTTGTGGTAAAAACACTTCATTTTTTATCATCCTAGCTTTTTTGAAGTATATACTATAATGCTGTACAATAATGCCACTGTACAACAGACCACCAGAATTTCTTATTTCTATATAAGTTAGCACCTATTGCTCAGTCTCTTCCTATCCTTTCCTGCTCCTAATCTCCATAGCCTCTACTAATGAGCATTCTACTCTTAACGTCTACAAGATCAACTTTTCTATTCCACATGTGAGTGGGTTTATGCAGCACTCACTTCAGTTACAGGCTTATTTCAATTAATGTAATTATCTTCAGTTCCGTTCATTTTGTCACAAATGACAGGATTTCAATCTGTTTATGGCTGAATATATTCCATTGGGTATGTATGCCACATTATCTTTATCCACTCATCATCTGATGGGCACTTTAGTTGTTTTCATTTCTTGGCTATTATGAATAGTGCAGCAATGAACATTGGACTGCAGATGTCTCTTTGATGTAGTGATTTCATTTGCTTTGGATATATATCCAGAAATGGAATTTCTGGATCATATGGTAGTCCTATTTTTAATTTTTGAGGAATCTCCATACTGTTTTTATAATGGAGATAGTAATTTGCATTCCCAACCACTGTGTACAAGGGTTCCCTTTCTTCCACATCCTCTGAGCACTTGCTATCTTTTGTCTTTTTGATGGTAGCCATTATTATTGAAGTGAGATGATATCTCATTGTGGTTTTGATTTGCATTTCCCTGTTTATTAGTGATGCTGAACACTTTTTTCTCGCACACTTGGCCATTTGTGTGGAATAAAGGACATCAGTGTGGGATAAATGGGGTGGGTAAAAAGCAGAGAACACTGTGGGCATGAAAATAGGAGAAAAGGTCATTGTCAAGATGGTTAATGTTTGAATACAGCAGGTGAACATCAGTCCTGGGTACACAGAAGGAAGTAAATAGCCCAGGGTCCTACATTGGCCTGATGAAGTCATCATCTCTGGAGCTTTGTTATCTGTTTGTGATTTAGCAGAATTCGAATGAAGAGTTAGCTCTTAGGGCCAGGATACAGCTCATTTAGTTTAGCCTGAGTGGTTGAACTAAAGCCATTAGGACTCATATTTCTTAAGAAGGCCCTCCCTGTAAAGTCTCTACTGTTTGGTAACTCTAAAGCGAAGTAGGGACAGTCAGCATTACCAGTGGTCCAGATAGGAACATTAGCCATGATGCTGAGTTCTTTATTAGCTCAGAAATGTTTATTCTGGAACTCCTCTTTCTTCTTATTCTTTGGTTTTACCTGGGGCAGGATGTAGAGGATGATATTTGGATTACTACAGCTCTGTGAGCATCTTTGGGACATCAGTGCAAACTCAGTTTGCTGCAAAGCACCAAAAGGGACCTGAACTTTAAAAAAAAAATGCAATCAACTTCTCATCAACTTTATATATTTCTCTGTTATGCCTTTAATCCTTGATTTAATTCCCTCCCCACCCCCACACACACAGCAGCAACACAGTGAGAATTGGCCTTTCCTATCCCACTAGAGCATCTAAGAATCCTTGTGTGATTACAGGGAAACAGTGAATTCATCACGACTCCCATGGCTTAATTTTGCCTTCATTTTTCTGTTTTAGATCTGTCCATACTAATGGACATGTGACTGATCTGATGGTAAACCAAGGATCATTGGACAAGATCCAATGCAGGGGAGGAACCCTCCTTCCTAATGAGGACACTCGCACTCAGAACTCTGCCTGTTCACAGGTATTGGAGGCACAATTTTACTTAATTTGATTTGCCACTAGTGATTTCATAATGTTGTTCTGTCTGTAGGTTTTAAAAGTTTAGATGCTTTTTAGATGTTAGAGGGTTTAGCTTAAAGAACAGTCCACTGCTCCCCATGTCCTGTCTTTATTCTCCACAAAAAATTGGTAGAGAAAGAAAAGTCTAGATTTTAGAAGATATGTTTCTTCTAATTAACCAAGTATGTTAATGACAAGAATTAGATTAAAGATTAATATTCAGTAAAGCATACTAATACTGAAGTAGGTGTTACTTGAGAGTCCTGTGCACACCCCCATACTCCCAATTCTTAGGAGGCTGAGATATGGAGGCATCATGAATTTGAGGTCATAAGTATGTTGTCTTACTAACAAGTTTAAGAATGTCCCTGATGGGGCTGGTGAGATGGCTCAGCAGTTAAGAGCACTGACTGTTCTTCTAGAGGACCTGAGTTCAATTCCCAGCAACCACATGGCAGCTAACAACTGTCTGTAATTCGAAGATCTTACACCCCCACGCAGTTATACATGCAGGCAAAACACCAATTTACATAAAATACAAATAAAAATGTCACTGACATCTAGTAGATCAGTACATTACACTTTTCCAAGTGTACTGTCTGTGTCATTTAGAATCAAAAGTAAATAATTAATAAACATATAATTTGTCTTACTATTTGAACTATCATACCTAATTTTTTTCAGATGATTTTTTTTCTTTACTTAATACTATTTGAATGCCTAAGCTTTACAAAGCAAACAAACAAATAGACAACAACAAAAATGGTTTTTATATTTGTGGGAAGACATAAATTACTCTAGAACTTTGTTATAAATGATGTTGAAGACATAGGTTGCTCAGTTTTTTGTTTACTATGGGGCCAGCAGGAATAAATAAAACATCTGAAACCAATTATGTACAATTATAAAATCATAATTTATATTTTCTTTCTAAATAATACAGTTAAAGTCTACATTGGGACCTTACCAATAAAAAAGATTTTGGTATAGGAAATTATGATCAGTTCAATTTGCTTGCTAATTGGTTGTGGATTCTATGATTCAAAAGGTTCTCTGTAGTTTAAAATAGGTCACTAAGATTCTTGTTCAGAAATTCTAATTGGTCAGTTTCACATACATCCCCAATATTGCAAGGTCCTGAGGGTAATGTCCCTGTTCATATTTATTTTACACTTTGAAAACAAAGAGAAATGAAAGTTTCATTTGAACTGTATGTTCTAATGAGTTTTTAGAGTTTAGGTTGTGAGATTATGGGATTGTGTTGCATGGTGGGTTCTAGTAATGTGAAATCAGTAAAATGTGAGAGAATGAGTTAAGAATATGAGAATTATTCAGATTATATGTTTTTTTATTACAGTTTACACAACTACAATGTTACCTTTTAAAATGGTTTTGTCTGAACTGAGTAAGGAGTTAGAAACAAGTTTTAGTAAAGTAGGTAAGACAAAGTCTCGGCCTGTGCTGCGCGCTGCTGTGGTCTGCGGGGAAGGGCACAGGCTTCTGAGCTTTCTTCATGGCACCCCAGGAAACTTCTTTATAGTAATTAGTGTTTAGATGTGATAAAAAATAAAATGTGTGTATAAAACAATATAAATGGGTTCTGGAGTGGTATTAATGAATAATATTACTAAAAACAGAATACCCTACTACTAAAGTATATAGAAATTTCCTTTTCACAGCACAAAACATCTCAGTACACACTATGATTAAGAAGCTTGTAAAACCAGTTTCAAAGTTAATGATAAATAGTGTGCTTGGAGAGAAAGTAAAATGAGCTTTTGACAAAAATGTCTTATCAAAGGCTTTGCATCTGGAAAAGCTGTTACTGTCATATGCATGCTAGTGAGTATTTTGCTTTTCAGTAGATGGAAAGCTCTGATGTTAAGGGAACATACCAACATTTTATTTTGGTGTTACTGGTTAGCACTGAAGATACAAACCAGAGCTGTCATGTCTGAACCTTGTTCTGGACAGTTGGTTGGTTGATGTATTTTAAAGCCACTCATAGCCTGGAGAAGTTGCATTTATTTGTTCCTTCAGCTCAAAGCACAAGCAGCTATTGAAAAACTACAAAAAGCTACAAGAAGTGGTGTCTTAGATTTTCAAGTAAAAGAAATTACACCATGATATCAATTCAAATCCTACTCCCCCCGGGAAAAGGATTAGTATCCAGTAATGTATTTTCAGTACTGAAAAGAGTAAAAATTGTAAGCAGTGTTTGGCCACTAAACCCATTACTTTTTAGAAATTGTAAAGAAAAAACACATGCACATGACCTCTGTGCAAGTATTTATCCACAAAAATATAATAAAAAAGTTAAAAGTCAGAGGAACTCAAATAATTTATTGATTGTACCATAAGACCTTAGAAAAAGAACAAGGCAAAACCCAAATTAGCAGACAGAAGTAAATAAAAACCATGCTGAAATTAATAGAATGTAGACTAATAGAACAATACAATAATCAATAAAACGAAGTATTTGAAAAATAATGATTAACACACTTGTAGTGAAGTTAACCAGAGAGAGGGCCCAAATTAATAAAATTAGAGATGAAAAGGAGAATTTAGAATGTATTTTACTGAATTACAGAGCTCAATTAGAGACCTCTTTGAAAACCTGTATTCTAAAAAACCGGAAAATCTAGACACATATGACGTACTAAAATTAAATCAAGAGGACATATACATACAACAAGCAGCAAGACTCAAGCAGTAATAAAGAAATTTCTCAACAAAGAAAGGCACAGGACCAGGCATACTCACTATGGCATTCCACTAAGCCTTTAAAGAGCTAACCCAGTTGTCTTCACATGTCTATGGGAGAGATAGTACCAAACCTATTGTGTGAAACCAGAATCACCCAGGACAGGAAAACTAGCAACAAAAAGAGAACCTTGTAGAGCAACTTTACTAATGAGTGTAAATGCAAAAGTTCTCAATAAAATCCTTAATTATAAACTGAATTCAAGAACACATCAAGATGTCTAAACACCATAACCAAGCTGACTTTACATAAGAGATGCAAGAATAAGTGGTTCTGCATGTACTGATCAGCAAATATAACAACAAAAACCCTAACGAAACATAAATAAATTTAAGGACAGAAGTCACAAGATGTTCTCAGTGGATGGAGGAATGGCATTTAACAAAATTTAACATCCCTCATAATAAAAGTTCTGATGAAACTAGGATTAGACGGATTGTATCTCAACTTGATAAAGAATATGTATGGCAAACCTTATAGCCACCATTGTACTAAATGTGGTGAAAACAGGAAGCATTTCCCTGAAAGTGGGGAGTGAGACAAGGGTGCCCAACTCTCTGTGTTCTTATTTAATATGATGTACTCACAATCTTTGCTAGAGTACTAAGTCAAGCCAAAGAAATAAAAGAGATACAAATAGAAAAGAAGTCAAATTATCCCCACTTGCAAATAGTATAATGTTGTACATAAGAGTATAACAACACTACTGTGACCGCTCAGATCTGATAAATACCTTCAGTTAAGTATCAGGATACATTGACAAAAGAAAATCAGTAGCTGTTCTGTTCTAGGAACAAGCATGGAAAAAAAGAAGGCAGAATAGTTGGATCACAGAAAACGGGGGATGAGGGAATAAGAAGAGAAGGGAGAAATTGAAGAAGACACCAGAAGATCCAAATACTTCCCAAGTTCTTGGATTAACAGAAATAATAATGTGTGAATGGTTATATTATTTAAATTGATCTAAGATTTTAGTACAATCAAAATTTCAATGACATTTTCCCCAAGGAGGTAGGGAGAAACTACCCAAAATTTATATGGCAGCACAAAAGAGCATCAGTAGCTAAAGCAATCTTTTGCTGAAAGAGCAGTTGTTTAGGTATCACAGTACCTAATCTTAAATTCTACTACAGAACCATCATAGCAAAAACAGCATGGTGATGGCACAAAACCAGACATGTAGACAAGTGCGACACAATAAAAAATCCAGGAATAAACCTACACAGCTACAGCCATCTGATTTTTGACAAATGGAGGAAGATAGCCTCTTTAACAAACTGTGTTGGAAATCTAGTGTATCTGTATGTAAAAGAATGAAACCATATTCCCATCTTTGGCCCTATATAATAATGAACTCAACATGGATATAATCTTTAATTTAAAACTTGAAAATGAACTTGGTAAGGGAAAATAGGTGAAGACATAGGCATAGACAAAGTCTTTCTGACTAGGACACTCAAAAGGACACTCACAAAATAATAGCAAGAGTGGACAAATGAGATCACATCAGACCAAAAAAAAACCACACTGCTATACTGCAGAGGAAAGAGCCATTGGGAAGACTCAGCCACAGAACAAGGAAGAAACTTTGGCTATACATCTGACAAGAGATTAATATCTAGAAAACCTGAAGGACTAAAAAAATTAAAGGAAATAAATAATAGAAGTTCCCAAAAGAAGTATAAATGGCCAAATAAATATATAAGAAAATGTTTACCATATTGAACCAAGAGAACTCAAATTAAAAATAATACAGAGATTCGATCTTACCCCAGTGAAAATGGCTATCATCAAGACAATAAAAACTGTTAATGATGATGTGGGGATCAGATGTTGTGTAAGTAAACTATTGGCGGGAATGTAAATTACTAGTGCAGACACCATACAAATCAGTAGGGAAGTTCCTCAAAAGCTAATACCACTCCTGGTATATACAAAGGGAATCCAAGTAAGCAGACAGCAAAGAGACTTACTTGCATGTCCATATTTACTGTGGCACTGTCCACAATAGCCTAATGATGGAGTCAGTCTAGACACTCATCAACAGTGAATGACATGATGTCATTAGCAGGAAAGTGGGTGACTGTGGAGATCATCATATAAAGTGAAATAAGCCAGGGTCAAAATGACAAATGTCATATGTTCTTTATAATATTGAGAATGTAGAAGTGTGTGCACGTATGGCAGAGAAGCAGAGGGAGACCATTTGAGAAGAGAAAAAGGACCAGTGTGGGAGCATGAGAGCAAAGTGTGCAAAGAGCATGATATTCATGTATGAAAATGTCATAATGTAGCCCACACTTTTGTATACTGAATATACTCATAATAAAAGGAAAACAATAAAATTGTACTTTAGCATGAAGAAATACTTTCTGTAATCAAGGGTATACAGAGAAGAGTAGGAATCTTTTTTCTCCTAGTCATTCAGATTAAAACATTCAAAATAAAATTTCCAGCTTTGATATAATATGTTTTGTAAAAAAATAAAAAGAATTAAACAGAGTACTGGAAGTATATTAAGTGAAAAAAAATCTTGCTTAATGCCTCATTTCATGTTCCATCATAATAGCCAATCTATTGACATGAGTGATTTTTAATTAGAAATTTTTACTTTAGTAAAAATAAAGAATAAAAAAGAAACAGGCTGAGTAAGATTGGTCTGCACCTCAAACTGATTCTAAATCTGTGGTCATAAATATTTTGTAATGATGCTATAAAAAACAAAACAAAAAACAATTGGAGCTTTGGCAAAACAATCCAGATGCAGAGTCAGTGGGCTGTGCCTGGTCAAAGATGAGACTGTTAAGAGCATTAGTGAGCATAGCAATAATGTAACGAATTTCATCTAATAGGTCACATGTGAGTCCCTAAGATGCAGACAAACTGTCATGCCCAGTTGTGTTTGAAGTATAGGAGCCAGTTGTAGTCCAGCATAACCCAATAATGAATGGCTGAGAGGAAGTTTCTTTTCTCAGGAGCATTCTAGTTAATAGAAGAGATGTGACAGAGTAGAACTCCACCATTTCAGAGAAAATGCCTGACCTTAGGTGTAGGTCACCAACAGCTACTAGCTTTACAGAAAGATTTTGTGGGCAAGCACTTATAGTGCAACCGTAGCATGAAGGAATCTTGCTCCCAAATTAAATGTAAACCCAGATCTGATCAAGCCTCTATTTGTAACTGCTATAGTAACTAGTATAGTACCCTACTCCCATAACTAGTAACTGCTAGTTTATGGGAGTAGGGTAACATAAAAAGTGATACACCAGATATTGTCAGCAAAATACAAGCAGTGAGGCACTCCATGGGACATAGGCCCTTTCCCCCTACAAGTAAAGAAAGAGTAAAAGGAGGAACAGAAGAGAAAATGTTAGGTTACTGGCAATGTTTGAACTTTTAGATGATCTAGATTTTGTCTGTAAGTGTCTATGACACAATCATAGAAATTTGAATACTGATTCAATATTTGATATTCAAGAATTATTCTTAATTCTAAATATTATTGTACAGTTGTGTTTTCACAGTCCTGATATTTTGGGGGGCACATTGAAATATTCACGGGTACAAGGTATGCCTTGGATCTGATTCATTATTGTCCCATGTACAGGGGAAGCTGTCATTGAGATAAATGAAATGGCTGTAAGACAATTGGTGATTGTGTAAGTTAGGTGCTTGTGATTGGGGACAATCACAGGGTATGAGAAAAAGGTCCAAAAATTGCTTCCTTAAGCCATGTTCATTTACCAGTAAGCTGAATTCTTAATTCAAATAATTTCTTAAGTATTCTCAAAAATAGTTCTCACGAAGGACAGATTGACTGTATAGTGTTATTATTTAAGGCTCTATTCTAAGCACTTTATGCAGATTAACTCTCTAGACTCACAAGAACTCTGATGGAGAGATGCTAACTGCCAAAAGTTAATTAGCTGTGTATGTGGAGCTGGCTTCATTTCCAGGCTTCCAGCCTTGCAGTCTGCTGCTTCTCTAGTTTTGCAACTTGCTGTGTAACTTTTAATTCTAATAATTTATTGTTAATTATTATGTTTAATTATTTTTATATTTGGTTTTTCAGTATGCTAGTTAATGAGTCCAATTTTAAAAGACCAGTTTTCACTTATAAGTTTGATTTTGGAACTTGTATTAATATTTAAGGACTACAGAAGTCTGTTGAGCTTATCCCTTTATTAATACAAGGAATTTATAAGAGAACAAGGATTAGTTTAGTATGTAGAAGAAAAATTAAAGAATCAAGTGTGCTATAGCAGCATCTATAGTTTCAAAAATAAGTATTTCCACTGATCTGTAAGCAGCTTTTTCGTGACTCATTTTTCTTCAATTACTTGTTGGTTTTATTGGGTCTGCTTGGTGAATTTCTTTGTGATTCTACATAACATTACACCTCCTCCTCATAACTCCTACACCTAATCCTACTTGACTTTTTTTTATAAGCTATTTGAGATAAAATAAGGCAGTCTACTTACTACATTGTTTAGCACATACAGTATGTATTTAGTAAATATACCTTTTTATTCGAGAAACAACTACTTCATACCACTATTGAAAATTTGTTCTTTATCCTTTAATATTTAAAATTGTAAAAGAAAAATATGTCTTGGTGAGTTAGGAAGTCCTAGGCCTGGGCATGTGGGGAAACTAGGAAGATGTGTAATGGTGATTTTAATGCATAATTGCTGTGTTCTTTATAAAGAACTTAAAAAAAAGTCTCTGAGTTTGAAAAAAGTTAACTAATAATACTAATAAATGGGCTGTTTGTTAGGTGGTGGGTGGGATCACTTCAGGAGAAAGTCTAACTTTTGCCACCCAGTTACAGAGGACAACATGAGATGCTGATGTGATCACTAAACCCTATGACTGGACACATAGGCTCTGAGAAAGGAGGATTTTGATCTCACCCCCAAGAGAAAGAGATGGGTCACAGTTATAGTCATATCCCTTTCCTGAAGTTTCTGGGAAGTAGCTTTCTGATGACCTCGTGGTATAGCTAAGTAAAAGTTGTATTATTTTTCTGTGCATTATCACCCTCCTCCGTGCAACTCAGCTGCACTGTTTTTTTGTCTTGTAATAAATCAAAGAGACTTGTAAATGTACCTTTAATGGCATTATCAGAAAATTACATTAATCACCTGAAAACTTGAGATTCTAAGGAAGAATTTCTTTCACATTCGAAAGTATACAATTATAATTCTTGAGTGGAAGCATAGCTGTTGAAATTGAGTATAAAAAGGAGACTTTGCTCTGCGGGGGCATAGATTATTGGTAAGATAAAGCATTGTTGTGAAGGGCAAAACTAATGTTTATGACAGAAGCTTAGTCTCTCTCTTGCTTTTAACAATTTTTTTTTTAACAGCAAAGATGAAATGTTCTCCTGACAGAATCTGAGCTCTATGGATTCCTGAGTCTACTACACAAGAGTAAATGTATTTCAGAGAGTTATCTTACCTTCTGTTAGCTGTTAGCTAGTAAAGATAGTGAAACAGTTATTACTTTGAAGATGATCCGAAGTGAAGAAATATGGTTGTGTGATATAGAGTGTGGGCTGGAGTGAATGAAAGAGGAAAGAAAGCCATTATGAGTGAAACAGAAATATGATAGCTGATAATTATTGTTAGATGTCAGGCATTGTGGTAAGATACTTTACTTTTTTGATTTATTTATTTATTATGCATACAGTTTTTTACAGAAGAGGGCGCCAGACCTCATCATAGATGGTTGTGAGCCACCATGTGGTTTTGCTGGGAATTGAACTCAGGACCTCTGGAAGAACAGTCAGTGCTCTTAACCTCTGAGCCATCTCTCCAGCCCCGATACTTTACTTTTGACGTGGTGTTTCTCTATGTCACCTAGGCTAACTTACGTGATGCTCTTGTCTCAGCCCTCTGAACAACAGTTAGGACCACAGACAAGCTCCATGCCACCATGGACAGATGCTATGCATGTGTTTTAAGATGCTATCCTGATTTCCTTACGAGGTGTACCTTATTGTCTCTGTTTTATGTAAGAGGAAACAAGTGCATAAAGGCTTACTTAGAAATTAAACATCTCAGAGTACCCTAGGAAAAGTCTGCTCTCTATTATGCTGGTAAAAGAGCATCACAGTGAGAAATAAGCTTCCTGTGGATCTGATAATGATTAACAGGCACAAAAATGAACAAGATTAGTTGTTCTGGAAAGTGCTCTGAAGACAGTGTGGTGGATCAGGATTAATAGCTAGAGAACCCTCTGATAACATGGTTTTTGAGATTAAAATATAAGGGCAAAAGATAGACTGTATTGCAAGAGAAAAAGAGGAGTAGGACCACTCTCTACTACAAAGGCCCTAATGGCATGTGAAATGAAATGGCTAGGATACCTGAGTAATTTTCTTTGTATATACACAAGTGTGTGTGTAGATCACAAGTTATTATCAGATATTGCCCTCAGTAGCTCTCTACCTTATTTTTTGAGACAGTGTCTCTCAATGAACCTCTGGTTTACCAACTTTGCTAGACTAGATAGATACCCAGAGGCCTTCTTGTCTCTGCTTCTCTAGCATTGAGATTACAGGCAAATACTGCCACACCTCGGTATTTGTGTGGATTTTGGAGATCTGAATTCAGTTCCTCATGCTTGCTTGACAGACACTTTACCGGACAGGCCATCTTCTAGCCTCCTTGATGAGTTTTGATAAGTGAGAGTGACTTACCTGGTATACATAGTGAGTTCCAGGGCAGCCAGAGCTTCATAGAGAAAGCCTGTCTCAAAATAACAGCAGTAGCAATAACAATAACAGCAGCAACAACAGAACCAAATGTTCATTTGTCTTCCCCAGATTTCTTGTGGTCCAATCTGAAAGGACACATTGGAACCCTGTTACTCCATCATGGCAGTTTGTGGAAATTTATGGCCATCTTTTTTTTTTTGAGCTAAGACCTAATCAAGAAGCAGACAATAAGTGACCAATGTAGTTCTAGCCTTGAACAAGTCAATCATACCACCCCTCTAAGGCCCGGGAACATTGTTTTAAAGGGATCAGGAAGTATATATAAAAACCAGAATATAGAGTGAAAGGCTACAAAAATGCCGTTTCCTAGACTGGACACAGCTACTGTAATCATTAATTCATATCATCTGTGGTTACTGCATTGGGCCCTGGCTAGGACCAGCTAGTCAGTCAAGGAAGGGGAAGGGCTCACAGGACCTATCTACCCTCTGAACTGTTGGTTAGTCAGTAGATTCTGGGTTCAGGAAGAATCACTGTCTTTAGTCATCTACCCTCTGCAGAGCCCACCATGGTTCATAGCTTCAAACTCAAATTCACTGGTTCTGGTTGACCTTGGTAGGTCATAAAATCAAATGAGTAATCATGAGCTCATTGGTAAAGAGTGGAGAGGGTAGACAAGGGTGCTAAGGAGATAAGAGATGAGAATGGTCAGTACACAAAGCATACACATGAAAAATTGGGAAAAAATAAGATATAAAAGTATGTGGACCTAAGAAAGACACATCAGAAGAGCAGTTGACAAGTTCTCAGTACTTCAGGTATTGACTTAGCTGAGTTGAGTAATAAAATCCCTGTTTTCCTGTGCCTCAAGCCCTGGAATAGTAATAAGCAACTGATCCAGGACTGGGGGTGGGATGTAAGCAGTAAGCTTACATCAGTGGTAAGCTCCTGATTAACTTGGGCAAGACTGGTTCAGTCCCCAAAGTGCACACATATGCAAACACACAAACATGACATTTTGACTGCACAGTGTTTGAAAGTTCTTTTTACTTTTTGGTGAATTAAGACTATTTATTAGCTTTTCCTCAGCTTTTAAAGTATGTTTTTATTCAATTTGATGAGATTTTCTTGACTGTGTTTTGCTACTTAGTTACCTCACTGGTGGTGGTCAATCATTTTCAGTTGGGTTGAATTTTCTTCATTGTCATATATTTTTTTGAATCACATTTGATCTTTTATGCATTGTGTCCTTCATTTTGCATGCTGCTTCTTTGTTCATGTTATTCTCAAACAAGAAATGAATGACTAAATGAGTAACTGAATAAGTGCAGATAAATACATTCATAAATGCAAGTCAGTTTTTCATTCCACTATTAATCACAAATGACATAGATTTGATACTGTGGTGATTAGTGCTAATTGTCATCGTGACAGAATCTATCACTACCCGGGGGACCAACCACTTGTGGGTGGGCATTCTAATTGTGTTATGTGGTACGGGAAAACTCATCTAAATTGTGGGTGGAACAGTCCCTGGGCAGGAGACTCTAAAATGTGTAAATGGAGAAAACTAGCTGGGCACATGCTTGCATTTCTTCCTCTGTTTCCTGGTTATGGATACAGTGTGACCATCTGCCTCAAGTCCCGGCTACCCCACTTTTTCTACCATGGAGCTGTGAGCTAAAAGAACCCCCTTCTTTCTTGTTTGTATCAGAGTAATTTCTCACAGCAACACGAAAGGACATGGGTCCAATGTGAGGTCATGGTTGTGATAAACCTGGTCATATGCTGCTTAGGCCTTTGGAAGTGGTGTGTGGGAGGAATGTGGAGGATGGAACCTTGGGTTAAAAAAGCCATTGAATGGTGTAATCAATTTGCTCCGCCATTCTGATGAGAACTTGAAAGACAAGAATGCTGAGAGAAACACAGACAGCAGAGGCTGCCACTTGAGGTTTTGGAGCACAAGGACTTTATCAACAAGGATTCTACCAGGAACCAGAGTCATTTGTGTGATAGTTTGGCCAAGAATCTGGTTTCATTCTGCCCATGTCCTGAGAATGTGAGTAAAATTGAATTTAATGGATAGTACACTAAAATTTGACTAGAAATTTCAGGGCAGATAAACACTCAGGCTGACTTTGAGAAAGTGGCTGTAATATTTAAGGAGATAGTATCACAAAAGGAGAAGCCCTTTCTGCTGCACTGCAACAATAAGAGAAGTCCTGAGGGTCCATCTTGTTTATATCTAAATTCATGTGAAGGAAGAAAGCCTAAACTGAAGCAACTATATGGCAGTGTTTTGGCAGGATGAGCACCCAGAAGCTGACTTGACTGTGGTCTACATATCTAGCTGACTGAAGAACTAAGCATTGTTGGTGTGGTATTGGTTTTGAGACATGAATGATGCAAGATTCTAAGGGGTCATGAAGTCTTGCTTGTGCCATGGTTTCAGAAAGCAGCTGAGGTCAATTGATAAGCAGCAGGACTGGAATCCCTGCAAAAAAGGGGATCCTTGTGTGAAGCTGTGATCCCAGGATAGTAGAGATGTTGGAACCATGAGCTATCCAGAAGAAAGAGCTGAAGACATGTATGAGAGAGCATCTATGTGGTGCTGCAGGTGGCAGACCTGAAGAGTGGGACCCCTGAAGTTCTTTGGAACTTTGCCAGTTCTATCACAAGCCCCAGATGTTGGACATGGATGTGGGATGTGGTGACTGCCTGCTGTGCTTTGGACTTGCTTTGATATGATCATTCTCTGCTATGCTCTGATCTCTTTTGGAGTGAAAATGCTTACCAGCTGCCTAAGGCTCCTATGATGGACTGCACCTGAACCGTCTGCCACAAGGAACCCTTTCTCCTCTAGTTGTTTTTGTCAGAGTAGTTTATTGTACTAACAGGAAAAGAGAGTAAGATGCCTTTATTGTTAAAAATCTAGACTAAAAAATATTCAAAAGATTTGTTGACAGCAGAACATGCTTATCCATAGCTATCTTCTCTGGAACCTAAGATAGAATTCAGTTCTTTTCCACTTTCTGACAAACTGCTTTCCCTCACCTGGGTTTGCTTTACTAGTCTCTTCACACATTATAATTTTTCTGGATAAATTTCAGTAATTCTGGAAATTCTTGGAATTTAACTGCTTTTCTTTTTTGGCTAAAATCCCAATTTTAGTTTTCTATAGAGAAGCCATGAATTAAATAGCTTCCTTTTTCAGTCAGCTGGAGATTTCTAACAGATTGATATCCAGCACTTGGGTGATAGTACTTGATAAAATGCAGATTGGTGACATCAATATCTTGCAGCTTTGATAATTTTGTGGTCTATTTTGAGAAACTGCACAATTTCTAGTGCCTTTAATTGCTTTTGCTTGGCTTGCAACAGACAACTTTTGCATCACAATAGCTTTTTATTTTAGTGCGCTATCATGATTCAGTCCTTCTGAAAAATGTTTCAAATAAATCAGACTTTCAAATTAAGTTAAAATTCAACTGCATGTGAGTTTACCTAAGCTCTTGACATCTGTGGTCCTAGATAGATGTAGTGAAGGGTAGGAATTTCCATAGACCTACACATAGGAGACAGTAACATTTTTACAATGCCCTCTTCTACATATTTTGTATTTAATTATCCTTTCTGAGATTCAGATCTACATATGTTAAGAAAAATAAATCTCTTTAGAATTGAGGAAATTCCATTTAGGGGCTTAATTATAATAAGCATAAAATCTGTCAATGATGTAATTTTAGGATAATCAAATAACAGTTAGGAAATGTAGTGTTGAGCCTGTTCAGATACAGATGTAATGGTTAACTTTTTAAAACTGAAAAGCTGGTATAACCATGCAAAAAATGGGAATCTAAAATAAGAAAATTGTAAAGCAGCGAATATAATATGAAGTACATTTTTAATAAAGAAATTTGTATAATTAAAACTTTAAAGAAAGGC
Organism: Sigmodon hispidus; assembly: GCA_004025045.1. Taxonomy (NCBI): domain Eukaryota; kingdom Metazoa; phylum Chordata; class Mammalia; order Rodentia; family Cricetidae; genus Sigmodon; species Sigmodon hispidus. Next base: position 207,439 of record PVIH01000836.1, on the reverse strand, counting down.
TTTTCAAATGTGACCTTAAATGATTACTGTTTATAAAAAGATTTTAGCAAGTATAGGACATTCCCACTGGGTTACAGACAACATAAAATAAATAGACATAAGGAAAAGAGTTAAATCTCATTAGAAATTAAAACAATAATAATTTTCTCTGAGAGATAATAAGTCTTTAGGGAACTAAATATGCACACATTAGTTTTTATATTGGAACAGCTCATTTGAAGCAGTATGGTAGTGCATGTCTTAAAAACCATAGCCAAGGCTATTGATTTAATGATAGTACTTTTGGGAACTAACTCTAAGTAAACAAACCAAGGGATAACAAAGCTATGTTAGAACTATATTCACAATAGTATTACTATAATAGTAAAAACTAAAGATAACCTAATTGATTAGCAGTGGGAAATTTGATGCCTAATAGTTCATATTGCTTAGATAGACGTATAAGCACTGTTGCAACAGAGATGATATTGTTTTGGTTCTCTGCTGTTAAACCAATGCCAAGAGTAGCATGGAGTACAGTGGTTACTCACAATTACTTAGTATTGATTTTTTTTTTCTTTAAACTTTATTTATTTATTTACCTTGGTGTTTGCCTGGAACTGGAACTACAGACAGTTGTTAGCTGCCATGTGGGTGCTGGGAATCGAACCCGCGTCCTCTGGAAGAGCAGACGGTGCTCTTAACCGCTGAGCCATCTCTCCAGCGCCCCTTAGTATTGATTTTTAAGATGAACAAATCCATGGGATAATGTTTCAAAAATTAAAACCACGTATGATAATGTCTTTTTTTTTCCTTTTTTTCTTTTTTTTTTTTTTTTTTGCTTGTTCTGTTTTTAAAACAAGGTCTCATGTAGTCAAGGCTGGCTTCAAACTCTTTATGTAGCCAGGGTTAGCCTGAATTCCTGCTTTCTTTTCTCCATCTTTCAAGTGCTGGGATTGTAGCCATATACTGCCACACCTGGCTCAGAACCTCTGTTTAAGAAGCTTACTAAGAGAGACAAGGAACAAATACGTGGTTAGGTGGATTTTTTGGTGGGGGGAATTTGAAGTAAGGTTTAAAAGTTTAGAGGAGTCTGTATTCTCTTGTGAGCCTGGAGGTGGGGAAGGCAATTCTGAGAGACCAGGGACATCTTGCCTTCAGGGACTGAATGGAAGACAGGTAAGAGATGTAGACGCAGGTAAGGGCAGGCTTCTGAGTGTGCTTGCAATGGTAGGACTTTGTCCTTCAGCATAGGAAGTCATTGATTTTTTTAAAAACAGAATTAAGAGCTATATAATTCCGAAGGTTAATCTGGCTTGATATGGCCACCAGACTCAGAGCTGAGTGTTGTATGTTGTACATAGACTCTGCTTCATGTGATTTGTTTTAGTGGTGGCTGTAAAGCCGGGGTTCTCATTTTAAACTGTAAATAGAATTCTGATCATCTATGGTTTTGAACAAGTATTATCTTTGTTAATTATAAAAGATGAATTTTGTTGTGGGAAAAGAGTATTATTATTGTAAATTAAAAAACAATGTAGGAACTTTACTGATAACTTACAAAATATTCATTGATAAAAGTTTTTAGAAGTGTCTATTGCTTTGTCAAATATATTGCTAAAATATGTTTGTAAAATTATAATACTGTAGTGAATAATCCAGTTTTAAATGTTTTTACATTTTGAATTGAAAATCGAGTTTTCTCTTTAGGGCTTTTGAAAAGTAGGCTTGTTTCCCCAGTCTTTAACACATTAACAGCAGTTGGGTAGTGAAAGTTGACATTTACGAAACAGGCTGTTGTGCTGAATTAGAATCCTGAAAATTATTTTAAAAGAACTAAGAAGAAATTTTAAAGAAAAACCAAATTTGTTTCCAATTTTTGTGTGAAACTAATTCTTCATTGTTTATGAAATGGAAAACTAGCTTAAGTTTATCTCTAGATAAACATGCAGACCTTTAAAATGGCATTCTAACAAGCCGTTGCATGGTGTTTCTAAGCATCCTTGTTAAAATTCAGCATTTTAAAAATTAAATGAAAGCTTTGTACTTTCCACCAAATGGTGACTTTTTAATTAAATTGACTATTCAGTTAAATTGTTTGAAGAGTAGTTTAAAAGAATATGCCCAAATGCCTAACAAAACTATTTTATTTCAGAGTTAGGTGCTGAGCTGAGATGTGCAGGGTAGGCTGTGTCTTCCCTGAGTCATGAGATAGTAATTTGCTATCATGACTGTTTGCTGTGCGTGCCAGATGGTGGGTTTGCACAAATGTGTAGGGTTATCTGTTAGTTCTCATGAACTCATGATTGCTTATAAACTGTGTAACAGATTTTAAGATGAAATAGTTGTAATATGTTGTGGGAACATAGAAATTATTTGGAGGGAGATGGGGCGAGAAGAGTTAGAGCTCTGAAGAGAAGATGGATGAGCCAGATCTTGAGTACTGAGCAAGAACACACTTCCTGGGCCGGGGAGATGGCTCTGTTAGTGAAGCACCTGCCACAGAGACGGGGACCCTGAGTTCAGCTCTCCCCAAGTAAACACATCTGTCACCTCTCTGCATTGGGGGCAGCAGTAAAGGAGACAAGAGAATTCCTGGAGCTAGCTCATTGGCCAGCCACCTTAACCAAATCTCCAGGGTTAAAAAACTAAGGGTGTTTTTTCTTTTGTCCCACTAAATGCAAGTACATCCGTATTTTGATTTCTTTAATTGGTACATGTAGAATAAAACTTCTGTTATCAGCCAAACCACTTCTCGCCGAAGTCAGTTAGGATCTTTTCTATACTGAAGCTGAAACTGCCTGGATTGTAAAGAGCCATGAAGATTCATGATAGGAATATTCATGGTAGTGATTACATTGCTGCTTTTATGTTGTTGTTAAACCTCTTTGTTCTATACATTTAAATCTGGCATATTTTATTGTGGCATACTTTATCTCAATAATATTAAAGCGGTGTGTGAAATCACATTTCTTCTAAATTAGCATTTTAAGAACTGAGTTCCCAAGGAAGAACGTCTTAGTTATTCATCACCAAATACAAAATAAGCATAAATTATATATCAGAGACCAGACTCTATAAAGTCCAGGCTTTCATGGAACTGACTTTTAGTGGAGGGACAGGTATTAGAGAGAAAAATATTTAACTTCAGGTAATTATGTGTTATAAAAAAAAAATGAAACTGGTTAGTGTGACACCTCGCCATTTGTGGAAGGGAAGAGTTGTCATTCTGGTTAAGGAAACCAAATGACGCCTCAGGGGTCTGACACAGCTCTGCTACACTGGTTATGCTTCTTTGCTTGGGTGGACACCACTGAACTTACTGGATGGAAATTTGAAGAGTTATGATTATTGCACAGGATATAAATGATGGAAATGAAGAAAATGAAGCAGAGTGGGGTGTGGGAGGTGAGAATGTAGTTCAGTTCTATAAAGGGAATCAGTAAATACAATCCACCCTTTCTCCTCTCCTTTAGGAACCTTGAATACTAAAAATGTTACATTTTTCTCTAATTGTTCCTCATTTTCCTAAGGCTCCAATGATTATTTTTATATTTAGATTTGATTGTTTCTATTGATATGTCTTCAAGCTCACTATTTATTCTTCATATATCTTCATTTGCTATTAACTTAATCCTGTGAGTTTAATTTTAGATATTGTATTTTTACTTCCATAATATCCATTTGTTAATATATTTTATTTCTTTGCTAAAACTTTGTGTTTTTCCATCTGTTTCAGTTGTTTTCAGAATTGTTTTTTGGAACATTTTACTTTTGCTCTAAAGCCCTTGCCAGATAATTCAGATATCTGCGTCATCTTGGTATTGGTATTTGTTAATTCTCACTTAAGTGGAGATTTTCCAGAAATGGTTTTATTTTTTCATAATGAGAATATTTTAAAGACAAATTAGGAAAACATGACTAAAGAAGAAAATAAAACCAATTGAGCTATTTAAGCTCAATGTTTTTTCTCTATAAAGCAAAAATAATACTTAGTATTTAGACTTATTGTAAAGATTTTTACATAAGAACATATGTGTAAAATATCCAGCCCTATTCATACAAAATGACAAATGTTCAGAAAACATTCACTTTGATTTTCTTTTTTCTGATAATAAATACAGAGACCAGTTTTCACTGTTCTGTTTTTAATATAGAGATCAGCCTGTTCCTTGACACTGGCTTAACTTTTCCAGGGAAATATACCCTTCTGTTATTAAACTTAGCATGCCTTCCTTATCACAGACCTAGGAATCCCCTCTGCCATATTCTTTCCTTTATCAAATCCCCTATACTTACTGCTCATCTATGAGAGAAATCAGATGAGGTATGGGGTACCTTTCCTTCCACATAAGGATTGTATAGCACATGGGAAAGGTAGAAGACAGGAGAGGAAGGAGCCAGGGGGGAGTGATGACAAGTTATTATGAAAAAGTGACAAACGTAGGACGTCTTTACAGCTTCTAAAATCTGCTGGGAGTCATGGGCTCTTCCTGGTTGGTCAGTAGAAGCCTTTAAACCGTATAGTGTTGTGTGATTTTCCTGGGAAGTTTTCTGAAGGATGAGTTGGGAATTACTAGGTGTAAGAGGAAGAGTGTGCCAGGCCAACAAAGTCAGTGTCTAAAGTTATATCAGATACGAAAAGGACAGTGGCATAGTACTTAAGGTGCTATACTGTTGGTAAGATATTGAACATACAGATGGCTGAAATATTATAGAGTCCAGATACCAGTTTGGTTATGAAGGATAACATTTTTAGTAAGTAGTTTTAGCTTTGTATTTACATACAAGACAATAGACTGTGATGTGTAAGATATTTCATATCTTACAAAGCATTAACTCCAAGTACATTATATATCTAAAAATGTAAACTGTGAAACCATAAAGCTTTAGGAAGAAAGCATAGAAAACAAACCTTCATAGCTTAAGGATAGGAAAGAGTTCTTAGACAAGACATCAGAAATGCAGTTCATTAAAGAAGAATGGTAGATTGGGCTTCATTAAAAATTAAGAGCTTTTGCTGTAAAAGACACTGCTTAGAGAATTAAAATACAATCTCCAGACTGGAAAGTATTTGCAAATGACAGACACAGTAAAGGACTCCTATCAAGATTATGCAAAGAGCTCTCAAACAGTACAGTAAAGAGACACCCAATTTAAAAATAAACAATGTAGGGATTTAGGAGGTGGCTAAGTCAGTAAATACTTTCTTTGTGAGCATGAGGATCTGAATTTGGATTCACAGCACTTATTTAAAGAATGGGTGAGGCTGGAGAGATGGCTCAGCAGTTAAGAACACTGGCTGCTCTTCCAGGGGGCCTGGGTTCAATTCCTGGTACCACACAGCAGCTCACAACTGTCTGTAACTCCAGTTCTAGAGGATCTGGCATCTTCATACAGACAGACATGTAGTCAAAACACCAGTGCACATAAAAATAAATAAATCTTGAAAAAAAGAAAAAAGACTGGGTGTTATAATCTCATTGCTGGGTGGTGATAGAGAGATAGGAGGACCCTGGAGCTTGCTAAGCAGCCAGTCTGGCCAAAGCACATGGTTCTAGGTTCAGTGAGAGACTGTCTCAAAAAGTCAGAGAGTAATTGAAAAAGAATTCCTATGGTGACCTCTACAGAGAGAATCTGCACATATGACATATACAGCACACACACACAAATGAGTAAAGCACAAGGTTGTTAAGTAAGCTCAACTGAAAAGGTATATTTAAAATCGTCAGTCCTAAAGGAGACTTTATTCAAAAATAATAAAACTTAAAACAAATTCATCAGTCCTTGTAGTCTTTCCACTGGCTGAGGGAAATTCAAATTAAATCCACAATGAGATACTACCACATAACTATTTACATAACTAATATAGGAAATTGTGATAGAACTAGGGTCACCAAGATACAGAATAACTGGAACTCTCATACATGACTGGGGACAATGACAAATACATGTATAATTGTGTCATTAATACTGGAAAAAATTTACATTGTCAGAGAAGTTGCAAATATAGAACAAGATTCTCTTACACTTTGCTTTCCTGTAGTGCTAACAGCTTACAAAGCTAAAATAGTTAACATTAATACATTATTTTTAATTAAGTACTACATTAATGTTTATAGCAGCTCTGTTCACAATCAGACATGCTGGAAGAACCCAGATGTTTTTGAAAGGATAAAATGATAAATTCAGTTATTCATAAATTGATGAGTAAGCAATGAGAAGGAGCAATTTATTGAAGTGTGCAGCAGCGTGGATCACTAGAGGCACTGTGCTGGGTGAGAGAAGGTAGCTTCAGGCAACTGATACTACGTGATTCTACTTACCTGCTATTCTAGTATTTCACAAAAAGAAAAAAAGAAAACCTTTGATGGATAATGGTAACCAGTTGGGTATTTTAGAAGGTCGGTATTTTAGAAGGTAGGACTTATAAAGCATGAGGGAGTCTTAGTCTGGTGTGTGTGTGTGTGTGTGTGTGTGAATATAGAACTTGTAATTTGCAAATAGTAGTAGTTTTAAAATTCTACACACACGTTTATATTCATAAAACTATACTAAAAAACTACTACATGATCACTTACAAAAGACTTTAGAAGTAAAGCTAAAGTGAGAATATTTGACATAACTAAAACAGAATAGCAAAAATGATATGATTTAAAACTAAATAGAGAGGAGCTCTGTCTTTCAAGGTTAATGGATTTTAAGAGTTTTGAGATGTTATTGAATGGTCTGAAACAGGTGGATGACTTTCTTAGACTGAATCTTTTAAAAATAAGATCTTTACTAATTAATATAGAAAAAGAATTTAGTGGGAGGAAATTAAAGCTGTAATAAAAAAAATTAGCTCGTAAGATATTTATTTCTTGAATCTTTCAAAAAGTTTTGGAGAAATCATGCTCCTAAGGTGTTTTTAGTATTATGAGCATTGTGATGACAAATAAAGTTACTATTACAGACAGTGTCTTGAGAGTATACACATGCACGCACGCATGCGTGTGCATGTGCATGCATGCAGACTTGTGGGCATGTGGGCGTGCGTGCATATGTGTAGGCCAGAGTAACCTCAATGCACATGATGAGGGTGCATGCCACAGTGTGGTCAGGGGACAACTTTGTAAAGTTAGTTTTCTCCTTCCCCTTGTGGATTTCAGGTCTAAACTCAGGGTTGTGGCAACAAGTTCCTTTATCCATTGAACCAACCATTTGGCAGTCCCTATTTTCTTGTTTTTGACTTTAAAAGTCACAATCTATTCTTTGTTGTTTGCTTATTTTTTTTTCTTAATTTAAAAGTTTATGTGTGATATTGGGTTGGGGTGGCACATGCCTTTAATCTCAGCACTAGGGAGATAGAGGCAGGTGACCTCTGAGTTGAAGGCCAGCCTGTTCTACAAAGCAAGTTCCAGGTTAGCCAGAGCTGTTACACAGAGAAACCAAACCCTGTTTCAGAAAAACAGCAACAATAAAGTTTATGTGTGTAATATTTTGTAAGTGTACTGTGTGCATGCCTGGTACCCAAGGGGGCCAGTAGAGTGTGACAGATCCTCTGGAACTGGAGTTACAGATGGTTGAAAGCTGCCATGTGGGTGCTAGAACTGAAAACCCCCCCACATACTGCTGAGCTATTTTCCCAGGCTATCTGCTGTCTTTTAAGACACTCTGGCCCAGGCTGGCCTTGAACTCACACAAATCCTGGGCTTCCTAATGCTAGGATTACAAATATGTGTTATCACTCTTTTTTGTATTATTATTACACTTATTATTTTTAAATAAATAAATGGGATTTAGAAACCATTCCATCTAGAGTGTCTAGTGAATATTTTGGTTTCAATAGAATTGCCATCCTTGGAGATGGGGGCCCGTAAAGACTACCACACTGTACTGATCTCTCTCTCTTTTGAAACAGGGTCTATGTAGCCCAGACTAGCTGAGGCTGACCTTGAACTATCATCCTCCTGCCTCCACTTCCCACCTTCTCGCACATGTATCATGATGTCTGGCTTTATGTGATGCTGGTGATTACCTGGGCTTGGTAAACACTTTACCAACTAAGCTGCATTCTCAGCGCCTGGCTTGGCAACTTTTAAAATATCTATGCAGTTCTTGAAATGTTATTACATGGCTCTAATTTTGAATAGAATAATGAACTACTGCCTGTCTTAACAATTATGAATACATGGCCAACTTTGTTCCTATCCATACTTCTATATTTTTTACTATCATATTTTGAAATAAATGCAACAAACATCATGTCATTTGATCTATAAACACTTCACTATGGATCTGGGAAAGGTGAAGTCTTCTATTTCTTTCTTTCTTTCTTTTAAAAAGAAAGCATAATTAGACAGTGGGGACACATGCTTTAGTCTCAGCATTTGGGAGGCAGAGGCAGGTAGGTCTCTGAATTCAAGGCCAGCCTGGTCTACTATGCGGAATATACAATAAATAAATCTTTAAAAAAGAAATAGCATAATCATAATATAATACAATTATTACAGTTAAATTAGTTGCTAATTATTCACTATTTGTATTCAATGTTCAAAATATATATAGTTAGATTTATCAATATTTCTCTTTATACTTGACATATACATTAGTTTATTTGGAAAAACTCTTACTTTGCTCAGATGCATAAAAATATTCACTTATGTGTTTATAAAAAAGGCTATAAAACTTTGTAAAATGTGTTACCTGTTTTTAAGTGTTAATTCATATTATCATGCAAAAAATTTCTAGAACTTGCTTTGTATTGCTTTACATATAACTTTATATTCATTAATCAACTTTGCTGCCTTCTCTATCCAGATACACTTTTTTCTAGTAATTAGATTTAATTTCCACATTGGGACATTTAATCCATTTGACAACCTCCCTTTTTCTTTTTGAGGATATGGTATATAATCACATTTGCTTTTATTTAAATGGCTAGTCATGTGTTCCATTATCATTTACTTATTAGATAGTCATTTTAGCTAAGGTTTTATTGCTAGAATAAAACACCATCGCCAAAGGTAACTTGGGAAGCAAAGGGTTTATTTTATCTTATAGCTTTTACAGGAAGTCAGTGAAGGCAAGGCAAACCCCTAGAGGCGGTAAAAGACAGTGCTTACTGGCTTGCCCTTCAGCTTGCTTCCTGATGCCATCCAGGACCACCCAACCAGGCATGGCCCTTCCCCCAGGAAGATACACCCACCTTCAATCATCAGTCAAGAAAATGCACCACAGGCTGCTGACCGGCCAATCTAGTGGGCGTATTTTCTCAGTTGAGGTCCCTCTTCCAGATGACTCTGGTCTGTGTCAGGCTGACAGAAAAACTCAGCCAGGACAATAAGTCTGTTGCATAGTTTCTTGGAACTAGTGGGAGAGGAGTCTTGGTAAATACTGCAGGTTTTTGTGGAGATCTCTGAACAATTAGATCCTAGGTGTAGAATGAAAGAAATATATCAGGTCTTACAAAGACTGGAAGTAAGTTTCACATTAGTTTAGTCTCTGGATTATTTTCTATTGCCAATCAGAAACTAAAACTCTTCTATTAAAAAGTAGTATCATTCACACCTACCTTTTTAAAAAAATGTCCTATTGTCTTAAATCCCATCACAGATTCCAAGCATGCTAAAAGACATGAAACAAGAGAAAAAAAAAATAGAAATACACAGATGTGTTCATGGGTTTCAGTCAAAAATTGTGTGGCAATGAATCTATATATGTTTATGGTTTTTCTAGTTTGAGGTTATCTATCTGCCTTTGGTTTTTTTAATTGCTGCTCAAGTTCTGTCTATCTCTGTATGTGTGCATGTGTCTGTCTGTGTATATGTGTGTGTGTCTGTCTGTCTGTCTGTCTTGTGTGTGCTAGTGTGTGTGTGTATGTGTATCTGTGTATGTTTATGTCTCTGTATGTGTGTCTGTCTGTCTCTGTATATGTGTGTGTCTCTGTGTGTGTAAGTTACAGGGAAGCTTTGGACAGTCGGTTCTCTTTTTCCACCATCTTGTTGAGGGTGGGGGTCAACAAAATCAAAACTTGTTTGCTGTTTATTCCAGCTGGCCTGCTTGCCTCTGTGGGAGTGCTGGGATTACAGATGCCTGCCACCACCTCCAGCTTTCTAATGTGGCTTCTGGGAATTGAACTCAGGGCCTGGTTTTTCTGAGCAAATACTTTTACCTGCTGAGCCATCTTGCAACCATCTTATAAACCCTGGTGTTCTTGTTTTTGTTTTGTTTTGTTTTCTGGCCACTTCTCACTTTTTGGAGTTAGTGTCATAAATCTTTTGCTATAGTCACACAGGTCTTGAAGCTCCATTTTTTTGCTCTCTCTGTTGTTAAAGTTGGAAAACCTTGTTGTATTTTAGGCCTGTGAATCTTTCCTCTACACCCATCCATTAAATCTTGCATTTTAGCTAATGTAGTTTTCAAATCTGAATGTCTCATTGGTCCTTCTTTGTCTCCTTTACTTGATATCTTTTATATATGATTCCTCTGAAGATTGTTTTGTTTTATTTCAAATATATGAGAAAACTAAAGGTAGAGAGAGGCAGACACAACTCTTTTTATTCTGGCCAGTTACAACTTTTCAGATTATTTCTGTGTCTCCAGCATCCTGGTATTTGTATCTACAGATTTCCCCCTTTTCATCCAGTTATAAATGTTCCCAGTTTGGGGGGCTGGAGAAATGACTCAGTAGTTCAGAGCCCTTCATGAAGACTCCAGTTGGGTTCCCAGTACCCACATCAGGTGGCTCACAATCACCTGTGACTCAAGTTCCGGGTGAATCAGAAGTCTCTTGATGCCTCAGGTAAGTGCACTGACATACAAAGTTAAAAATGAAAAAAAAAAAAAAAAATCTAAAACAAATTTCCTGGTTTGTGGTATAAGTGATTTTCATTGGATATTTGAACATTGTTTGTTGCCTGAAGCTTTTGGCCCAGCCTAGTGCCGAGTTCCAGACCCCCAGTCCCAAAGTTACTTATAAAATAATTACTCAGAGGCTAACATTATATAATTATAAACTGTTTGACCTATATATAACTCAGGTTCATTACCGACTAGCTCTTACAGCTTAACTCATCCCATTTTCATTAATCTGTGTATTGCCACATGGCTACATGACTTTACCTGTGTTTCATTCCATCTTGCTTCCTTGGGCAGCAGCTTACAGTTTCTTTGCCTCTGCCCTTCTCTGTCTCTGCTTCGATTTTCCGCCTGCCTCTAAGCTGCCTTGCCATAGGCCAAAACAGCTTCTTTATTAACAAATGGTAATAAGGTATATTCACAGCATGGAGAAAGACATCCCACATCAGTTGTGGGTATTATGTTTTGAGATCCTATAATCTATTTAAATGTCTTAGTTTAGCTGGATATGGTGGCAGAATTCTTTCTGTACTCCCAGCACTTGGAAGACTGAAGTAGGAAGATTATGAGTTTGAGACTAGACTATGCTATGTAAAGAAACACCATGTCTCAAAAACCAAAAGTAAACAAAACCCTCATTTAGCTAGCCTCTGCTATTGTTGCTCCAGTATGGGAAGGAGGGGCTACATCCTCATTATTACTCCATGGGTAGAATTTCAAGCCCCCACCTAGCCTCTCATAATATTCAAGTTAGGGGGTTGATTCTCTTATTCCCTGGTTGAGAGAGGCAAGAGTACCTCATTGCCTCATTAATCCTCCCCATGTAGCCTCTACAGGGGCATTGTTCCCTTCACTGTGTATTAGTAAAAGGCCTAACTCAGGGCTAGGTTTTCTCTGACACCAGCCTATGGCAGAGAGGGTAATATCAAGTGAGAGGCCAAGCATTTTGCATGGCCTTTGTTGACAGTCTGGTTTTGTTATCAGCTGGCAGGCACTGATTCACTGCTGGTCTCTGATACTACTCTGGCAGGGAAAACTGGGCTTCCAGTTGTAGCCTGAGGAGTGCTTCTCAAGCAGACTTCCATTTGACCTCTGCTGGTAGTGGTGGAATGGGGACCATACAGCCTTCACCCCCACCCCCCACCCCACCCAATGTTTTTGTGTTTGGCTAAGTAAAATAGGTTTTATCTGCATTGTTCTATTCCTTATTGTTTGGCAAGGGCAAGCAAGATTTTGTTTAGGTTGGTTGCTTGGTTAGTGGTGTTTTTAGAGAGGCCTTGGATTCTGGGTGTTTCCAGGCTGCCAACTTCTTTGTGTCCAATTCTATACAAGGTACAAAAGAAAACTCATACATTTTCCACGTGATTTTTCTTGGATTCTGAGATCCATACATGGTCTATCTTCTCTCTGTCTTCAGATGTCTATGTATGTGATAGCTATGTCCAGATGTCCAGGACTTTTAATTTTATTTGGAGGGAGAAATAGGGAATGGTACCTCCTTCCCAGAGGTGGGACTAGCAAATGCTTTTAAGTTTTTTTCTTTCTGTTTGTGGTGTGTGTGTGTGTGTGTGTGTGTCTGTCTGTCTGTCTGTTGTTGTGGAACAAACCCAAAGCATCGTAGAGGCTAGGCAAGTGTTCTACTACAGAACTCTGTTACCAACTCAAGTATTTTTAATTTTCAATTACTTTGTGTTCATTTTAATTATAACTAAAAATCCTTTTTCTGTATGTGTGTTGCTTGATTGGGTAGAATTTTGTTTCTGTGGCTCACTTTTAAGATTTTACTTTTTAAAACAAAAGTGTAGTTCATTATCTCAAAATTTAAGTTTCTGAATTAATATTTTTAAGAATTGCTTTATATTAGGGATGATAATTTCTATATTCCATTTTATTTAAATATATTTATAAGTTCTCTGGTTTTGCTTGTTTCAAGAGTAATGTAACTTATATGTTAGTTCCCCTTTTTTTGTATGGTACTAGAGGAGTCCAACCAGTTACAAATATCTTAACAAATCAAGAATGATACTTTATATTAGGCTTTCATACTACCTTCTTCATTTTCTAAATTAGATTTGATTAATTTTACATGACTGATCCAAGTAGATCCAACTGAGCATCTTTGTTTTTCTAATTTCAGGTTCCCTTTATGGCTGTGTTGGAGAACAAATTAACCTCCTAAAAAAAAATCACTGTATACTTCCATAACGGATTTAGAAATAAACAAGGTAAGTTTAATATTTTCTTACATAGTCCCTATATTTTAGCCTGTACTGTGGGCTATGCACAAGGTAGATATCAAGATGAGATCTTGTACTGTTACCTTTCTGACTGCCTATGGTGGTTTTCAATGTTTTGTCAGATCAGGGACCTCTTTGATATAGAAGAATACCAATTCTTCAAGCTGTAGCTATTTTTGCAAACATTCACACATGCTCAGTCAGATATGAACCTTCTCAGCACACACATACATGCATGAATGCACACACAGACAACCATCAATAAAAAGTAAAAATAAATCTGTTTTAAAAATAGTGTGCAACTTATTTAGTTATGAAATGTAAGAATAAGATTAACAATTTTCCTAAATTATAAAAATTCCCTCAAAGACATCAACATTTCTTGAGATTCTCCCACTTAATGTAAAATTGTTCCCTAATGTGAAAGTTCCATCTTTTTCTCACTGTTAGCAAGTGACCACTCCTGGTTCACCACACTATCACACCAAATGCCCTGTTACCACAGGCACTAAAATACCAAATGACTGCATTTAATAACTCAAAAAGAGTTCTAATGTTAGAAAAGAGGAAAATTTGATAGAAATCTTTTGCAAAACAGTGAACAAGAATGACCTAAGTTCAGTGTGATGGAGCATATAGTTCTTGCACTCAGGAGACAGAGACAGGGCCCTGGCCTATTCAGCAAGTTCCAGTCAGCCCCAGGGTTGCATAGTGAGACCCTATCTCAGAAGAAGGAAAAGGAGGAGGAAGATGAAGAGGAGGAGGACGTGGGCAACTTAAAAAAATTGTTTTCTTTTTTCCTAACTCCTCCCTGATTCTCCCCTACTCCCCTACTTGTTTTATTTGGGCTTGGATGAAAAGCCCAAATAAAACAAATGAAGCAAAAAGGTTCACAAAGGTACACTTTAGTTTATTTTGTGCTGCCCAGATTCTAATAGGCCTGGAGCCTTCCTTAAAGTGTAATTGATATAGTGACCCCCATTGGAGAAATTGGATTTCCCTTTGTTGATGGATATCAACTGTAGGTAGTTTCTTGGTTAGGGGTGGGACCCAGTGTCTTTTTACCCTCTCAGCACTGAGACCCCATCTGGCTTAACCTGTGCAGGTATAGTGTGTGCTGGCAACTTCTTTTTAATACTATTGGTATCCTCTCACACCATAACTCATGGAGCACTTAGAAAGCAACCTTGTGTTCCTGCTTTATTTTTACTAGTAAGCTTCTCTGTTACAAACTGAACTCAGCAGTCCCCTTGCAGGCTTATTAGATAGATCCATAAGTTATTGTCCGCTATAAGAGAATGCATTCCCATTGGAAGATTACTCCTGGCTGAGATAAAGATACTAAAATTGTGGGGCTGAGAGATCAAGAACTCTGATGGCTCTTTAGAATCACATCGTTCTGTCTTGTTACTATTAGCTTTATTTTCTGAAATTTCAAGGAACTTCTCAAATTTCTGTTCCCTCCTTTTTAATTTTATATTGCTTTGAAGTGGTAACCATAGTTACTAACTAGTAGAGGCTCCTCAGGAATTTTAATAACACCAATCAATTTCACAGCTGAAAGCAGTGGGATCTAGTGTAAGAATAAAGCTACCCCATAACTTAGTTCTGCACAGTGAGTGTTTCACATCAATTAGAATGTTCTTTGTTCTTGCTAAAGTTTTCATTTACATTAAATCTTTTCTCAAGGGGGTTCTTGCTACCTGCTCTTTACCCAAGTCTGCTCTGTCTCTTGCCTTTTCTCTTCTCTTCTCTTCTCTTTTTTTTCTTTCTTTTCTTGGTCTCTGTTTTTTGCCATCTTTTTCTAAGTAAGTGATAGAAATATTTGGCATTTGGGCCTCAGGATAGGAAGAGGTCATGGCTTTGGATTAGTGGGAAAGAAGGGATGAAGTAGAATTGAAAGCTTGGTACAGGATACTGAGTCTGTTTGCCAAGATCAAAAGTCAAGACTTTCAGCTCTTGTCAGAAGGCCAGAGTAAGTGATTTCTAGAAAGCTTGACAGTTAGCATCGCCATAACCAATGGCACTGTTGACCAAGGAAAGGAAGTCCATTTGTCATTAAGCATATAGTATAAATTGAAATCCTTTATAAACTTATGGCTATAACACATACCCACTTATATTGGACTTTTATTTCTCACGATTCTGAGAAATTTAAGGAAACTGATTATTTTAAAAAATAAACTATGCCTTCTTAGTAGATAGCTGATTTTTGTACATCTTGTTTTTCTTTATGATCTAGACTAATATTTGCAAACTAGTTTATGGAACAAAACTGGCTTTTGTAGCCTGTCTTTCTTTCTTTCTTTTTTTTTTTTTTTTTAATGTGAGTTGAGGTTTTGCCTGCATGTATAACTGCATAAAGGTGTTAGATCTTGGAATTACACACAGTTGTTAGCTGCCATGTGGATGCTGGGAATTGAACTCAGGTCCTCTGGAAGAACAGTCATTGCTCTTAACCACTGAGCCATCTCTTCAGCCCTGCAGCCTGTCTTATAAGTAAAGTTTTATAGGCGCAGAGCCACAGTGCTCATTATTTTGTGTACAGACTGTAGCTGCTTTCACATTTGGATAGCAGAGCTGAGCTATTGTACTCTGTAGCCTGTAACACCTAAAGTATTCAATGATTGGCTCTGCAGAAGAGATCCGCACCTGCTTTGCGTGGACTGGATTGGGGATAGTGACATTGAGAAGGTGTATGCCTTAATATGATAGCTACTTTGAATTACTCAGACAAGTACCTGGGAAAGCAATTGTGATGGAGGAACCTCATGGCAAACAGCAGAGTGGAAAGGCCAAGGGTATGATAGTCCCTTCAGAGAAAGGTCCCTAGTGCCTCCTTCTGACAAGCCCTACCTTCCATAGTTTGTACCACCTCCCAGAAGGCTATTTCCACTTCAGATCCATCAGTAAATTAAACCGTTCATTGTGTGAGAGCCTCCATTTTAGTGGTCTCTGGAAACTCCCTTGCAGACATACCCAGAACTGTGCTTTACCTCGTGGGCCTTTCTCAGTTCAATCATGTTGCCAACCAAGATTAGCTGTCACACTTAGATTATGTTCCTATGAGTATAAGAATAGTAGAATCATAAAAGGGGAGTACTGGGAAATTGACTGAGACAAATAGGTCTTCTTGGTCTTTATCCTAGCTAATGTCAAATTGTGAAAAGAAACTCTTAAGTGCAAACATTACTTTTAAAAAACTGTCGTTTTCTATTTCTACATATGTTTAAGTCATATTTTCACATGGATCTACTGTAAACCTGCTACTCATTTATCTACTAACACAAATAAAGACTTAGACAAGCATTTTATTTGGAAGTGAGCTTGGAGCTCATTGTGCTACAACAACCTCATTCTAATGATGGCAAAAACTGAGTCCCTTAGAAACTGTCATATACCTGGTGTCACAGAAGCAGGCTAGTGGCAATTTCTGGGAGTAAAGTGCTGGTTTTATTTGGTTATTTTCTTGTTTAACATTTTCTCCCATGATGCATATAAGCATTTACACATGAAAGCATGTCCAGTCTATCTTTAGCTCTGAATATTACTTATAAAAGTAAAGAAACCGCTGAAGTGAATAAAAAGCATAAAGTCTAGACTGTACTGTAAGTCTGCTACTAATAAATACTTCTGCAAGTGTTAGGAAGCATGCTATTCTTTGACAAACAGGAGTACAAATGAAAATATACATTTACATTATAGGGTTACTGTAAACTAAGATTTGTTTTTTCTTTTCCAAGCCCTTTACATGGTGTACTTCACATGAAGGAAATGTATAGTCGTTTAAAGGATCAAAGCACTGTCTTTATGATCCCTAAGTAATTTGTAAATATAGCATCAAGGAAGCAAGAATGTGTGTTGCTGTTAGAAGGTTCTGTACCTGAGTCTAAATGTTTTCTCTTGCAAATATGACAAACTATAATTTATATTTTATAACAAAAGTAATTGATTTCTGATTTCATAACTTAATAAAAAAATCTACTAGGAAAATGAGGTGTGCTTTAACTTAAAAAGGCAAAAGATATATACCAGAAATTATAGTTAATTTTCTTTTATGTTTCTGGCCAGGTTATTGCTCTTACAATCGAGAAGAGCCTTTTTTTTTCCCTCAAAATTCAGTATTAGAAAGGCCCTCCCATTATTGCATCAGAAAACAATTGCAGAATTTCTTCATGTTGCTTCCCTGGGGACCCATTTTAGACAAGAGAAAACTTAAGCTTGCACAAAAGATGTGCACAGAAACTAGACTACATGAACAGATATTGGCACCTTTTGGACCTATTCTACACATAATCCAAAAAAATCTTAACACCAGTATTTTTGTTTTTAATTAGCCTCTAAAGAATTGTGTAATTAGTCTTCTTTCCCACTCAGATTTCTTAGTTTCTTTTTTGCACGTTTGAAAAGTATCTTAATTTTTCATAGGCCTAGTGAAAATTTACATCCTAGTTTTACATACTTAACTAACCTTAAATATAAATAAGGATATAATAAGACTTATAATTTTAATATGCATGGTTGTATTCAATCTTTTATAAATGTAAACTATTATCATAATTTAATTATTCTTGCTAGTTTTGTATTTTTATTCAAGTTCTGTCTTCAAATAGATTGTCCACATGAAAATAATAGAATTGATATAATGTTTGTTTAAATGTGGAATTCTAAATAAGCATTTTCACCATTGTTGGCTGATTAGAAAGAGACATTATATAATCATAATGGCTTAGTTATCACCCATCTGCACCTTTGGTTTACCAGCATAGTTTAGTTAGCTAAGTTGCAAGTTATCTCTATTCTGAAATGCTTGAGACCAGAAGTATTAGAAATTTAGATTTTTCAGAATCACTAATATTTAAATATACATAAGATGTGAATATATACACTAGGAATTAAATCACAAAATTCATTTATATTTCATATATTACTTTACCCTGAAGTCTAAAGATAATGTTGTACAATATCTTTAGAGCACTTGCATTTTGAGTAAGACTCATCTTGGGACCAGCTGTGGAATTTTTTATTTGTAGTGTCATGTGATTGCTCAGACAGCCTGAGATTTGAAACACTAGATTTCAGATTTATGTGTTAGAGATACTCAACTTGTAACACTTTTTAATTCTTGTAAATCATGATTCTCTTCTATGTTTGTAAAAATGTAACTTTCTAGTAGTGTGGTGGTACATGCCTGAAAATCTAAACTTTGGAGGTGGAGGCAGGAGGATCATTGCAGCCTGGATAATTTAGGGAGTCCTTGAATCAAAATAAGAGTTTTGTTCCCCTGGAAATTATTTTGAGGTCTTTATTGATGCTTCATAGCTAACCATCACCAAAGTTAAAAGCTATTTGTATGGGCCCCTGAAGCATTATACATCCCTTCTGAAAGAATATACAAGTAGATTTGTTTTCTTTTCAAAAATTATGTAATTGTAGAATTTAGTGTAATTGACCTTCATTTTTACAGATGAGGAGATAGAAACTCCTGTAAGTTAAAGATATTGAGACTTAATCATTGTTAAATTATTAATTATTAGGGAACCTACTGAACAATAATCTCTGATATCCTGGTTGACTATATTAGTGACTTTTTAGCCTTCCAGACTCAGAGAGATTATCGTACAAAGTTATTGGCATTTGAATACAAAGTTTTGATGAGCACAGTAGAGATCTCTAATCTTGTCCCAATTATTTTATAAAGCAACCACATTATATATCTTAGAGACAGTTCATATGGAGGCCCCTGTGTGCTACAGAGGACAATCTTAGTGTGAGTTTTTAAGAATGATTCAGCTAGTATCTTTGTTGAAGCATGCTTTTAAGAGCAAGATTGTGAAATATGTCTCTCTGGTGATGGGATTAAAGGTCCACATTAGCGTGGATTCAATATGGTACTTGGGAAGCAGAGTAACAATGGAGAAATGGTTTCAGCCCAAAGGTTGGTGTGGGGATATATCTGTCTTTTCTGAAGGGATCCTCTCATTACTAAAGAAGAGTGGCTATTATTTTTATTATGAATAAAGCCACATTTTCTATCTGTGTATATCCTTGTTCAAGCTCACTTTCCACTCCCAACCCCTCCAGTCACTCTCTCTTCTTCACATCTCCCTATCTCCTCCCCAGCAAGGGCAGGAGGTCCCAAGATCCCAGTGTGGCTTAGTTGAGCATCCACGCCTGACAGATCCAGTTTCCTCACCCCAACATCATGACTGAGTCAGGTGTTCCTCTAAAGGGAGTGAAATCCAAGGTGCTGGTCCAAGGTGTTTCACATCCCAAGCTATTCAGTGGTTGTGACTTGCAACCTGGAAATGCTTTGCCTTTTGCTTTTTTGTTTAGAGTCCACTAATGAGTGAATACATCCCCTACTTATCTTTCTGAGTTTGTGATACCTCGCTCAGAAGGATAGTCTCCAAATCCATCCATTTGCCTGCAAATTTTAGGATATCATTTTTTCTTACTGCTGAGTAGTACTCCATTGTGTAGATGGACCACAGTTTGTTAATCCATTCTTCAGTTGAGGGGCATCTAGGTTGTTTCCAGGTTCTTGCTATTACAAATAATGCTGTTCTGAACATAGTTGAGCTAATTAATGCCTTTGGAGTGGGAATGTGCATCTTTAAGGTATACACCCAGAAGTGGTATTGCTGGATCCTTGGGGAGACTGATTCCCAGTTTTCTGAGAAACCGCCCAAACTGCATTCCAGAGTGGCTGAACAAGCTTACACTCCCACCAACAATGAAGGAGTGTTCCCCTTACTCCGCAACCTCTCCAGCATAGGCTGTCATCTGTGTCTTTTATCTTAGCCAATCTGACAGGTGTCAGGTGGTATCTCAAAGTTGTTTTGATTTGCACTTCTCTGATGGCTAAAGAAGTTGAGCACTTTTTCAAGTGCCTTTCAGCCATTTGTAATTCTTCTGCTGAGAATTCCCTTTTTAGTTCTGAACCCCATTTTTTGATTGGTTTATTCAAGGTTTGGGGCTCTAGTTTCTGGAGTTCTCTATATATTTTAGAGATCAGTCCTCTATCACTTGTAAGGTTGATGAAAATCTTTTCCCATTCTGTAGGTTGTTGTTTTGTCCTATTGACAGTATCCTTGGCTTTTTACAGAAGCTTCTCAGTTTCATGAGGTCCCACTTATTGATTGTTGGTCTTAGTGTCTGTGCCACTGGTGTTATATTTGGGAAGTGGTTGCCTGTGCCAATTCATTGGAAGGTATTTCCCACTTTCTTTTCTATCAAGCTCAGAGTGGCTAGGTTTATGCTGAGGTCTTTGATCCACTTGGATTTGAGTTTTGTGAAGGGTGACAAGCTTGGATCTATTTGCATTTTTCTACACACTACCATCCAGCTTTGCCAACACCATTTGTTAAATATACTATCTTTTTTCCATTGAATATTTTGGTCCTCTTTGTCAAAGATCAGGTATTCATAGGTTTTTGGGTTAATGCCCGGATCCTCAATTTGATTCCATTGATCCACAAGTCTGTTTTTATGCCAGTACCAGGTTGTTTTTATTACTGTAGCTCTATAGTATAACTTGAAGTCAGGGATGGTGATGCCTCCTGAGGTTCTTTTGTTGAGCAAAATTGTTTTGGCACTCCTGGCTTTCCTGTTATTCCAAATGAAGTTGAGTATTGTTCTTTCAAGGTCCATAAAATATTGTGTTGGGATTTTGATGGGCAGTGCATTGAATCTGTAGATTGCTTTTGGTAGAATTGCCATTTTTACTACGTTGATCCTACCAATCCAGGAACATGGGAGATCTTTCCATTTTCTGATATCTTTTTTCAGTGATTTAAAATTTTTGTCAAATAGATCTGTTACTTCTTTGGTTATAGTTACTTCAAGGTATTTAATGCTATTTGCAGCTATTATAAAGGATGATGTTTCTTTTGTTTCTTTTTCAGCCCTTTTAACAGTGTATAGGAGGGCAACTGATTTCTTTGAGTTAATCCTGTATCCTGCTACATTGCTGAAGGTGTTTATCAGCTGTAGAAGTTCCCTGGTAGAATTTTGTGGGTCACTTATGTATACAATCATATCGTCTGCAAATAGAGATAGTTTCACTTCCTCTTTTCCAATTTGTATCCCCTTAATCTCCTTTTGTTCTCTTATTATTTTAGCTAAAACTTTGAGAACTATATTGAATAGATAAGGGGAGAGAGGACATCCTTGTCTAGTTCCTGATTTTAGTGGGGTTGCTTTGAGTTTTTCTCCATTAAGTTTGATACTGGCTGTCAGCTTCTTGTAAATCACCTTTATTATATTCAGATATTTTCCTTGTATTCCTGATATCTCCAAGGCTTTTATCATAAAAGAATGTTGGATTTTGTCAAAGGCTTTTTCAGCATCTAAGGATATGTTCATGTGAAATTTTTCCTTCAGATTGTTTATATGATGAATGATGTTTATGGTTTTTGTATGTTGAACCATCCCTGCATTTCTGGGATGAAGCCTACTTGACCATGGTGATGATATTTTTTATATATTATTGTATACGGTTTGCTAGAATTTTGTTGAGAATTTTCGCATCAATATTCATGAGGGAAATTGGTCTGTAATTCTCCTTTTTTGTTGTGTCTTTGAGTGGCTTGGGTATTAGGGTAATTGTAGCCTCATAAAAGGAATTTGGCAATATTCCTTCAGTTTCTATTGTGTGAAATAGTTTGAGGATTAATGGTAGTAATTCTTCTTTGAATATCTGGTAGAATTCTGCACTGAAACCATCTGGACCTGGGCTTTTTTTTCCTTGTGAGGTTTTTAATGAAAGCTTCAATTTCCTGTAGTGGTATAGGTCGGTTTAGGTAATTAATCTGGTCTTCATTTAATTTTGGTAGATGGTGCCTTTCCAAAAGCTGTGCATTTCTTCAAGGTTTTCCATTTTTGTGGAATATAGATTTTCAAAGTATGATATGATAATTCTCTGAACTTCTTGGCGGTCTGTTGTTGTGTCCACCTTTTCATTTCTGATTTTATTGAATTGGATACTCTCTCTCTGCTTTTTGATTAGTTTGGATAAGGGCTTATCTATCTTGTTGACTTTCTCAAAGAACCAACTCTTTGATTCATTGATTCTTTGTATTATTATTTTTTGTTTCAATTGTATTGATTTCAGCTCTAAGTTTGATTATTTCCTGCCGTCTACTCCTTCTAGGTGAGTTTGCTTCTAATTGTTCTAAGGCTTTCAGCTGTGCTGTGCTGTTCTCTAGTGTGGGATTTCTCTAGGCTTTTCATATAGGCATCTCATGCTATGAATTTTTCTCTTAAGACTGCTTTTATTGTGTCCCACAAGTTTGGGTACGTTGTAGATTCATTTTCATTAAATTGTAGGAAGATTTTGATTTCTTTCCTAATTTCTTTTTGACCCAGAGGTGGTTTAGCTGAGTGATGTTTAGTTTCCATGAGTTGGTAGGCTTTCTGTGATTTTTGATGTTGTTGAACTCTAACTTTAGGCCCTGGTGGTCTGATATGATACAAGGGATTATTTCCATTTTTTGTATCTATTCATATTTGCTTTATGACCAATTATGTCATCAATTTTAGAGAAAGTTCCATGAGGAGCCCCTCACAGCCAAACCCTAGTCCTGTCTGCTAGGGAGAGTCTGAGAGCAGACTCTAGGGATTGACCCTCGTCCCAGAGAGTGACTCTCTAGACAGGTGGTCCAGGCGCTGGAATTTGTTCACCTCTGGACAAGGTCTGGATTTCAAAGTCCTCAGTCCTTTTCTGCTGACACAGTTGGAGGTGGGGCCAGCCATGTAAGAACCCTCTTTTAGGTGTGGCTGGAGGAGCCCCTCACAGCCAAACCCTAGTCCTATTTGCTAGGCAGAGTCTGAGATCAGATTCTAGGGATTGACCCTGGCCTGTCCTTCTGGGCAGGTGGTCCGGGTGCCAGAATCTGAGTAGTTACTTTTACTTGTAGGGTTTTGAAGAGGTGAAATTAAATAGAACCTGAATCCATGGCTGGGTTTAGAGTAGGTAGTCAGTATATTTGAGGAGCAGTAATGCTGGAGTGGCAGTCGTGGGGCTGGCTGAAAGCTGATGCTGGTGCTTCTAAGAATCTGCTTGGTGCCAACCACTGTTCTAAGTGTCAGCCATAAAACAGTGAAGAAAACTTAAATTTTCTGCTCTTGAGGAGCTTACATTCCCATTGTCAACACATACTCAACAGACACACAGGCAATTATTTTGCTAGATGCTTCAATAAGATGCTATGAGGACATAAGGGAGGGTTACTCACCCAGCTATGGTGGATGAGGTATCAGTTTCCAGAAGAGGGGAGAGAATGTGATGTTAGAGACTGAGCACAGAGTGGAGGCAAAACTAAAACTGAGAGAAATTTATCAATACTGAAAGGTATCCATCTATCTACCTTGAAAGTTTCGGGCACTGGAGAAGCACACTTTACTAGGTTGGTATCAGAGTATTAAGAGCTTATTTTTAGGTTTCAGCTATATTAAAGAAATTTTCTAAAGAAAATGAAAATAGCTCCAACATTGCATTATCTGTCAAACACCATCTTTTGGAATCTGCATGCATCATCCTGTTGAGACATTGTATTGTATGTCTGAGGAAAAGAGGATGGAACAGAAAAGGAACTTATCTTCGGAGAATGGAAGTGGTCGATCACTCATTGGGTGAATAACTGTTGCTTTATGTTCTCTTTTCTCTTCATTCTTCCTCACAGGGGATAAAAATCAGTTCAGTGTCTCATTCACAGTGCATGGTGTTGTTGTTGTTGTTTGAGACAGGGTCTCTCAGTGTAGCCCTGGTTGTCCTGAAACTCACTCTGTAGACCAGGCTGGCCCTAAACTTAGAGATTCACCTGCCTCTGCCTCTCAAGTGCTGAGATTAAAGGTGTGCACCACCACCACCTGGCCACAGTGCATGGTTTTAATTTGGTATTGTATATTACTGTTGTATGTATTCATGTTAGGAGTTAAGATTTCTTCCCATCTTTCTTTAGGGCCCTTTCGCAAAAAGATAACATGTTCAAAACGTCACAAAGAGCTTATTTTGTCTAAACAGGGTTGAGAAAAAAAAGAGAAAGAATAATGAATTTTTTAGAGAGAGTAGAATATGGACCTAGGGAAAGGAAGAAGATATTAAAAATAGGAGATTGTGATACTAGAACCAGAAAATATACAAATGATGAGTAAAGTGTCTTTAGGAGTACTCCAAAGCAAACAGGAACTGTGCATGTTCTGGTGTTACCTGATGTAAGGGTATACTTGGGTCTTCTACCATCAGCTTAGACATCCATATTACACCCACCAGTAGCTAACTGTTTCCTGGCATAAGTAGTTACTCACTGGAACTGAAGAAGATGGAACAGTTGCTGTGGATATTTTGGAAAATTAAGAAATTGTTGTTGGGAGAATGACATTTTTAAGATGGAGGGAGGCTGAGATCAAGTTTGTAAATAAGAAAAATCTAAAATGATACTTAACACAGTCTGAAAAAAGGAAATTGAAATTGTAGCCATAGGCATGTTTACCATGGCAAAAAGTCTTAGTCATGATCTGTTGTGATCTTAGGAAAGAAATAGTTTTAAGATGCTTTCTCCCCTTCCCCTTGTGAGACTTCATAGTGTTATCCCACCAACGTCCCACAGTAGACTTGATGTAAAGTTTTTATGGGCTGGTTGAGGAGGGTGGCAGGAACATTGAGCGTGACAGCACACTGAGTGGCTCTGGAGTGTGCTGACTTCCAGGTGCCTTTGGGGATGATAAACATTTATACCTAATTGTGTTTTAATGTTGTGATTGTTTGGGCAGGTCCAAAAATAGTTTTTGAACCTTGAAATTATGTTTCTTCATTTTTTTATTTCTGCTGGTTTTCTTTTTGCCTTTTACTCATATCCTGTCTTTTCACTTGTTCATCCAGCAGCCATTGCCCTTCCCCCACAGTACTGCAGTGTTTCTAGAGGGCAGGAAATGCTCTCTCCTTTCTTTGCATATTTCCTTGGTCCTCTGGTGTGCTACCCTACAGTTTCAATGTTAGTGATCTCAAGAGCTGTAGATCCCCTTCCTTATAAGTCAGCTACACATGCCTACTTAGATGTCCTGTTGCCACCTCATAATTAATGTGTACATAATTGAATTTATTAGCCTTCCCTCAGACATCTGTTATCTACCATATGCCCAGGCTTAGCTAACTGACATTAATGAGCCTCTCATGCCAGGATCCTTGGTATTTCCAGGAGTGTAAACAGAGTTTTAGCCAGGAGATGCCTCATCACAATATAGTTGGTTTTCTAAAAAAAAAAAAAAAATGATTTTGTGTAGATGAATGTTTTGCCTAGAAGTATGTGTACCACTTGTATGCCTGGTGCCTCTGCAGAGGTCAGGAGAAGGTGTCATGTCCCCTGGCAATGGAGTTATGGATGTTTGTGAGCCACCAAATGCATTTTGGGAAATGAAACTTGAGTCCTCTGCAAGAATAACAAGTGCTTTTAACCACTGAGACAACTCTCTAGTTCCATAATGTTTTTAATAGAAGAAAATGGAACAAATCTAAATTCTATACATGACTTTATTAGTATGTAAATCATGATTTTATAATCATTAAAACTAACGTATGTATTTTTGTAAACAGTGTATATGCAGATAGTTGATTAATTATAGGCTATACAGTTACAGATGATTTTATTTAATTTTCTTCATTTACCTGTGTGCTCTAAAGTTACACAGTAAACAAAAATGACTTTGTAGTTTGCATGTGCTGATAGACAGCTTCTCCTTGTCACTTCTGATTCTTGCTGTCCAGTGTCTTGTTTACCATTCTGTGATTCTGTGATCACAGCTCTCCATTGCTCAGCTGCCAGTGCCATGGTTTTTTTGTTTTGTTTTGTTTTAATGTGGCTGGTAGAGTTCTTCTTTTGCTTAACCTTTCTAGTTAAGTTACTTCATATTTAATCAACAAAGCCATCAAGAGGTAACATGATGTTTGTCCTTGTGTCCAGACTTTCAACCAGATGGACTTCAGCCAGCTCAAGAGTTCATATAATCCAATTTTAACAAACTGGTTTTCTCTTCTGTAGCAGTTGTATTGGAATCTTAAAGTGTTGCACCCTCTTGAAAAACATGTATGTGAAATTTAAAAAGATTGATTTTTCAAACTGTTCAAACTGTTGAAAGTCCTTTGACATTTCCAAGTACTAATATGACCTTAGAATCAAAATCAGTGATATAATGTACTTTCAAATTTAATAATAGTAGTGATTTTCTTTGATTCATTCATTTATACTGTTTACTACCCATCTGATCTCCCACTCGCTCTCAAATGAAAAGTTAGTTTACCAAAGATGTAGCCCATGAACTTGACACAGAAGAAAGTTAATGAATCATAGAGAACCAGATCCAGAACTCATGTTGCTTTTAGTTTTTTATATTTATTTTTATTATTTTAAACTGTGAGTGTGTGTACACACACATGCACACACATGAGTGAAGGTATTAGTTAACCTAGAAACTGGAATTATAAATGGTTATCAGGTACCTGATGTGGGTGCTGGAATCCCGTCTTGGGCCCTCTGGAAGAGCAGTACATCTCTCCAGGTCTCCTTGCCTTCCTTAAGATGTTGTACAGTGATTTCAACTTAACCATTGTGTGCATGTGTACATGTGTTTGTGTGTGTGTGCATGTATGTAGCAAAGTTTATATATGTTTAGCTTATACAACAAATAATCACGTTCAAGGTTTTAATAAGGAATATGTTTGGGAATATAAAAAAGCACTATGGTAAAAATTAGTTCATGTCTTAATTGTGTTTTTTTATCTTTAAAAGTTTTAACCATTTATTTTGGTTTTGTTGTGTATGAATGTCTGCCTGAGTTTATGTGTACCATGTGCAGTAGAAGTCAGAAGAGGGTGTTACAGCCCTCTGAACCTGGAACTACAGATGGCTGTGAGCCATGTGGGTGCTGAGACCTGAACCTGAGTCCTCTGCAAGACAGCAGTGCTTTTAACTGCTGAACTATCTCTCCAGTACTTGTGTATGATAGAGAGTTCTGTTTATTTACTTTTCTTACAAATATAAAATTTTGATTTTTATACAAAGGTAAGCTAAGATGGGCTTTATTTTAAAATAATTATTTATACTAGGATCCCACTGAAAGAGATGTCTTTAATACACCTACAGGATGGTATTTAGAGAAAAGAGAATGAGATTTGATATATAAAAGTTCAGATATCAAAAAAGTTCTCACATCACTATGTATGACTTTTCTAAGTCAGTGTCTGTTAAGAGGTATCCGTGTACAATGAAACTTAGTAGAAAAATGTCCCTATGGTTTGTAGGAAGATATGACTACATGATACTTGAGAAGAAATGCTAGTTTTACACACAGTATCTTCTGGCTAATTAAACTATACTTTTTGTAGCAGCCATTCCTACCTACTCAACCTAAATAATGAATTGGAAGGAATTGTTAACCATGGGTTAGAGGAGTCTGCTAGTCCAGCCAGAATAGTGCATTTAATACCAGACTTTGATGCATTTAGAACATTTGTCTTTATAAGAGAGGAGATGGTGTCCTTAGCTCTCACCCATTTATTCACCTAAATTCTTGGTATTTTGTTGATGAATGATAGGTTCCTTTTTAAGGGAATTTACTGCTAAATAAATGAAATGCACACACACATACACAGAAAGAGAAAATATTCAACACTATAGATCAATATTAGAAGATTTTGTTCAAGATATTTTCCCGGAAGTAAAGGAATATCTCTGAGGCTTTGAACTGACTTTGGTTGGATACATAATTGACAGTGGGTAAAGGAGGAGCAGAAAGACTATGTATAGAGCGGGGGTCAGTGAACTTTGTCTGTCAGTGACCAGATGGTAAAGATGTAGACATTGCTGACCATGCAGCAGCTACTCAGCCCAGCTGCTGGAGTACAGAATTAGCTAGGGACAGTAGCAGATGAGCATGCCTGTATCCCAGCATACTAAACTTACTCAGTAAAATAGCTTTACACTTTTTTTGTGCGTCAAAACATTGATCTTTATTTCTCTAGTCATTAAGAAAAATGTAAAAGGCATTGATGAGCCTCGCTTAGCTCAGGTACAGTAGTAGTTGTTAACTGACCCCTGCGTTAGACTAGACCCTACCGTGGAGGATGGACAGCACTAGGGCTTGACTGGCAGCTCCATTTCAGGCATGCCAAAGGAAAATCTGCCCACACTAACTGCAGATAGTAAGTCTTGTTAACCTTTTTAAGAGGGGCCGTGTTAAAATCTCTATTGTTTTATTCTTTTGATTGAGTTTTTATTTTAGTTCTTCCTTTCATCCTTTTTGCTTTTGTTTTTAGCTTTTTAAGAGAAAAACTTTAGAATTTGCTTTTGCTTAAAGAGTTTAAGGCAATAGCCTCCTCTATCTCTGTGTTAATTTTAACGTGTGGTACTGTTGGCATTTTCCATGATTGTTTTTCATTATCTGTTTTAATCTTTTCAAATTCTGCTTTTGTTAATTATTTAAAATGTGTTAATTTTAAACATTTGGAGCTTTAGAATTTTTCTAAATGTTATGTACTGCCTTATCATTTATTTCAGTTATATTTACCATATTCCAGTGAGTTTAATCTTTTAAAATGTATTTTAATTTCTTAGTATATAGTCCTTACTGGTAGAAGGCCTACATGCGCCATGTGCCTGAAAATAGTTTTCTGCAATTTTGTTGTTCAAAAAAAAAAAAAGGGCCATACCTTCTGAGTTGTTACCTGGTTTGGTTTCTGAGGTATCTTTCCTCCTATCAATTGCTGAGAGAATGGCTTGAAATTCTCCAGTTACAGACAGGCATGATAACTCAGCAAGTTAAGGTTCTTGTGAGCACAGGCCTGAATACCTGAGTTCCATCCCCTGTTTCATACAGGGGCATGAGAGAACCAAGTCCCAAAAGTTCTCCTCTGGTTTCCACATGTACACTTCAGCAAAGCAAGTGCCTGCACTTACACACACACACACACACACACACACACACACACACACACAGAGAGAGAGAGAGAGAGAGAGAGAGAGAGAGATTTAAAAAGAAAGTACTCTTACAATATTATATTTCTTTTCATTTATTTGGTTTGCTTTTGTCATATTTTAAAATCTCTCATTACAGGATATATTAACAGAAGGGCTTGAATTACTTTATGTGAATGATGCAGGGTGTGAATTCTTTGTGGAAAACTACTGAAGAAATGATTGACTAGTGGTTAGGGGTATGACATTGTGAGGCAGACTAAGGACACAGGTCAGACTTGTTGATGAATGCTCAGAGTTGGATTGCTAACAATATGGAATGTGATTAACATGATATTGGTCTGATATACACCAGGTAGAAATAGTTAGTAGGCGCCATGCATGTTGGCTGTGCCTATAATCTCAGCATTCAAGAAGATGAGGCAAGATAGCCATAAGCTCAAGGCCAGAGACACAGGGAAATAGTAAGGGTATAATAATGACTTTGAGCAATAGAAGTGAGAAATTTTGTTGGCTCTCTAAACATTTAGTTATTTACTCTAAAATTTTGAGACAGGGTTACTAGCCTTAGATTCACTGAACAGCTGAAGCTGACCTTGAACTTCTTAGGAGGATGCCTCTGCCTCTCAAGTGTTAAAAGCATTTGACACCACGTGGCTTCTACAGTGCTAGGATGGAGCCCAGGCTTCCTGCACACTAGGCAACCCCTCACTGACTGAGCTACACCCTGGCTCCTCATGGCACACCACACTTTGAATATTGTCTGGATGTCTAATGTAGGCATCATATAAACAGTAAGTTCAAGAGTGGCAGAAGAAGGTTAGAAGCACTGAAGTGATTTTGGAGTTAAGATTTTTGTGTAGAACCAGTAGAGCACTTGCCCAATGTGTGTGAAGATGTAGGTCTGATCCCCAATACAGAAAAGGAAAAAATAGCTTTCATATGTGGTCTCAGCTAAGATGTCACTTTTACTGTTTAGTCACCCATTCTAAAGTTAAAGGACATTGCCTCTCTTCAATGCTGGATTCCCAACATTGATACAGTGCCTACCACATACTGAGTTCTTACGTATCATTTTATAATTGAAATTTTATTACCAAAAAATGAAGTATTCTTAGTAAATTAAATAAATAACTTGTTTTAAAAATACCTCACTAATGTTTACCACATATTTTCCTAAAGCCTCTGTTTAGCATTCTTCCTTCTATCCTCAAGGGACTGTGCATTTTGCTGTGTAGAACAGTTAAGTGTGGCCATATGTTTACACACCTTATTATATGTCTGGAACTTTTCATTTCATAAAGAATGAAATTAATTACTAAAACCTCTATGTATATACAGTACTCGAGTCTTTAGGTCAACAGGTAATTTGTAATTTAGATATATGAAATAGAAATAACTACCTACAAATAATTTATTTTTAACTTTAATGAATATTCTTTTCTACCTTTAAAGGTACAAAGAGCTTTGCATGTGAGACTGGCTTTGTTAATTAAAAATATGGTAGAATAGATATAAACTCCCTAATGAAAAAAATCAACAATATAAACACATATTGATAAATATATGCTGATTTTAACTGTTATCTAAGGTGATTTAATCTTGGTTTTTTTTTTGTTTTGTTTTTTTTTGTTTTGTTTTTTTGAGCATCTTCTAACAAATGTCAAACCTGTATTTAAAATTAAGATACCTGAACTTTGTTTTGGGTGTTTTTGTTTTTGTTTGAGGCTAGGTCTCATGTAGTCTTGTGTAGCCTGTAACTTACTGTGTACACCAAGGTGACCTCAAAGTCATAGAGATCCACCTGCCTCTGCCTCCCCAGTGCTAGGATTAAAGATGTGAGCCACCAGGCCTGGCCCTGTGATAGTGTTCTAGAAAATGAGAATAGCTTGATTTGGGTGGTCCTTGCCAGCTGCTTTCTAATTTGGCAAAGCTGTTCTTTAGCCAAGAACTAAATCCTTGCAGTTTAGGTGTTAGAGTTAGGGTTCAACTAATTGAATATGGACTCTTAACACCCAGGTGTTTCTCTTACCCTGCCAGAAAAGGAAAGTAGTGGAGAGGAGGAGGGAGGGAGGGAGACTACCCTGTTCAGCAAAGCTTCAGAAGTTGCCTTCTTCTAAGCTCTGGAGACTCACCCAACAGTTTCACTAGCTTCCTGAGTTTCCCCTGCTCTCTGTGTTCTCAGATTTAAAATATCCACATGGGAGTGTATGGGTAAGTGGGGGAGACAGCAGTAAATACAGTCACACAACAAATATGTAAATTTAAAATGTGGTAAATTAAAAATGTCTGAGGGAGCATTTACAGCAGAGAATATGTTGGAACACAGGCCTCGCAGTGGGAAGAAAGACTGGGGAGGACACTTTGAGGACATGGACCTGGAGAGAATTTGGGATTTTATAGTGAGATTAAAAAAACACATGGAAGAGAATGAGCAGAAGTGAATATCAGACTGTATGTGTGTGCATTTGTATTTTCTTTTTTGACAAATTGAATGGTTTGTTTAAATGTATGTGGTGTGAGAGTAGAAGATGATTCAAGGGTGACATTGTGTGCATTTGGGGTTCAGCAGTCCTCAAGGTCTAATGATTCTCTGAGAAGGAAGGTCATAAGAAAAGGGGAATGGAAGGATTTAAGGAAAAGTTAGTTTTGAACTAAGTTTTGAACTTAATAGTAAAAAGCCAGGGGGGATTGATTGCCCAATGGCTTTGCAGGCTAAGGTGCATGCCTTCAAGCCTGACAGCTGGAGTCTGATCCGACTTCCCCATGGCAGAAGGAAAGAAGCTCTTCATGTGAGCTATGGAACACATGCATGGCTGTGTACACATAAATATACAACATAAATGCATGTAAAAAAACAAAGTGGAGGGATGCATATATGGAGCTTAAAATGGAGCATAAAATAGTAGAAATAGTTTTTTGAGAAAAATTTCCTAAGAATAAATGTGCTTATATCCAGATTAATAATGCTAGAATTTACTAATCAGGTTTTTCTGTATTTGTTATAGTGGATGAATTAGTCATTAATCTTTTAGCCTCAGTAGTTGATATGCAGAGTGTTGAAGATACAATTTTGATTGTAAATTTATAATCTGTCTTCTTAAAGAGACGATGAGAAATTAAATTCAAGATAAAAAAGTACTCTGCATTGGCTTCTTTGTATACATTTTTAAAAACTTATCTTTAAAGCTTAGAATTTAACCATCAGTATCTCCCTTGAAGCAGAATGAGAATGAAAAACAAAGTATGAAGGCATGTAAGTCTTCTGAAACAGGAAATATGTGGACAGTCAAAGTGATATAAAGTCAGGTGAAGACCATGGGAGGGAGTGGGGAGATGGCTTGGTGGGTGAGAGCACGTAAGCATGTGAGGATCTGAGTGTGGATCTCTGGGACCCATGTTGAAGAAGGGAAAGAAAGCAGCCAGGCACAGCTTCATTGGGGAAATGGAGATAAGTGGATCCTAAAAACTCACTGACTAGACTAGAAAAAATATAAAAGCTCTATCTCAAGGCAGAGAAATAGTAAGTGCCTGACATTATACTCTGGGCTCCCCTGGGCACACAGTCCTACACCCATTTAAAAACATTGTATTTTCTCACCTAACACTGCTTGGCTAAGAACAATTATAACCCAAGACTAACAGTATGGGGCCAGGAAGTGTATAGTATTTGGACCCCAGAATTTATACTTGTAATCATATTTCTGTACTCCCTCAGTTGTAAGCAAAGAGTTTGGGTGCCCATCCGTGGATGTTAATAGTTGAGATTTTGTTTGTTTATATCACTGTTATAAGGTTTTATTGTAATAATATTCCAAATTGATTAACTTTTTTTTAAGTGCTGATGGACATTTGAGCTGTTCCCATATTTCCCAATATAAATTTTCCCTGGATGAAAATTTTTTACTCTTCTTATTTCTCATGTACCAGAGACTTTTATTGCTGGCTAACTGTAAAGGTCACACCACTTACTGAGTATGCTTGCATCAAGTTTTCATCAAGATTCTCTCCTTAGAGCTTTTTTTTTTTGCCACAAAACAGCACTTTTCATAAGTCCAAGCATAATACAATTGTATTTTTCTAAAAGTCCTTTATGTTCACTTAGACGTTTAACTTGAAAATTTGCATGAAGCCATAATCATTTTTCTGGAAAGAGATGGTAAGATTTTCATAAATGAATTTTGTAGTCATAAAATTAAATGAGTCTTTAAAATAAGTGAAAAGAAAAAAATAAGAAAACATGACCACTTTATTATAAAATTTACTTTTTTTTTAAACTTTATTTATTTATTTATTTGCCTTGGTGTTTGCCTGGAACTGGAACTACAGACAGTTGTGAGCTGCCATGTGGTTGCTGGGAATTGAACCCCGGTCCTCTGGAAGAGCAGTCAGTGCTCTTAACTGCTGAGCCATCTCTCCAGCCCCTAAAATTTAGTTTTAAAATGTTTATTTTTACCAGGTTTCTTCTTCTCTAAAGAGGTACCAATAAGGCAAGTGAATATATACTATAGCAAAATCAAACTTTACTTTTGAATTATAAATTTTAATATTAATGGCTTTATTTCCATTTTATTTATATCATTTTCAACTTAAATTTAGGGAACACAACATTTGTGTCATTATTAGTAGAAAAATTGGTGGCATCATTTCTCATGAAGAATTTTACAGTCTCTTTAAAGAAAAATCCTTCTTTCCACTGTTTTTCATCTATCTTCTTTTTAAAATTTATTTGGTATAAAATTAATAAGGATAGTATGGAATCATGTTACAATTACAAAAAATGTTACAATTGCCATTAAGTGTTACTGGTCTGCATGTGACAGCTCACTGCTGGATAACAGCACTAAGCTATGGATTTGAACTCACTGGGCACTTTTATGTACTTTATTTATTTCTACCCTGTTAGTGTGTGGCTCTGATAAATACTATGACACAAGCAACTATAGAAGAGAAAGAGGGTTTTTGGTGCATGGCCCAGGGTGACAGAGTCTCCCCATAGCTGGAAAGGTATGGTTGGCTAGTGGGCAGAGCATGGCATCAGGAAGCTGGCTAATCACATTGTATCCAACACACATACTATATCGAAAAGAATACCCTAAGGAAAATACAAATTGTTTTATAACAAAGTTAATCTTGAATCTGCACTAATTTATTAAAATAATGAAAGAGCTCCTATTTTAAATGGTATTAGTAATAAATGATTTCTGCAATGCCCAACAGTTAAAATACCTGGATAGGAGACTCCACTGTTCTTAGAGATTGGAGTTTTCTTTTTATTTCTTATAGGAAGAACATTAGGCTGTAGTTTCTTTTCATAATCATCTCATGAATCAGTTGTTGTTAATGGAAAAGAATCATTTTTTTTTCTGATTTCTCTAAAAGTCTTAATTTGTAGTGCTAGCTGCCTGTACAGAGAGGCATTACTTTCATCTGTGTCCATTTCCAGTTAAATTTTTAACCAGACCTTGCATATCATTGCTGTTTAAAATTTTTCATTTAGCCAATAATTTCACTTATTGGCTGGTTCTTAAAGAATGTGAGAGTGGTGGATTTTTAAATTGCAAAGCTATTAAAGGTGTTTAAGAACACATTAAATAAGGTTTTAAATATTACAAAATAAAATAACAGTAGTACTTCAAAAATTAAAATTATAAATACCATTCAGTACTTAATTCAGGTAGACATGATAGTTTGGACAGGCATTGAGTATTGGTTCCTCTCGAAACCACAGTTAAGACAACACAAGTAAAAACTAAATCAGCCAGGAGTTTCTAAAGTCACAAATTAGAGATAGAGAAAAATGGGAGCAACTATCAACAAAAATTTTATGATAGGAAACAGCCTAAATATTAATAACTATCATATTAAACCTGAGAAAGCCCAGTTTTATATGGAAAAGGCTAAGAACCAGTTAAATCTGTATTGGTTATTCTTCAGAGCACTCAGTATAAGAATTTTGTTACTTTGGGGGCTGGAGAAATGGCTAAGTGGTCAAGAGGACTGGCTAATCCTCCATAGGACCCAAGTTCAAATCCCAGCACTCACATGGCTGCTCACAACCATCTATAGCACCAGTCCTTGGGTTCTAATGCTCTCTCCTGGCCTCTATGGGCATTGCATGCAAGAAATGCACATACATGCAGGCAAAATACCCATTCTTATAAAATAAAAATAAATTGAAAAACCTAAAGAATTGTTACTCTAAAAGTGAAAGCAAAAGAAAAGAGAATAATGTAGCATTTAATAGCCAACACTCCTTCACTCTTTGCCACTGTGCTAATAATACCCTTCTCTCTCCCACTTCTCTAGTCATTGTTTCCTAAAGTATTTCCACCATGAACTCCTTTTTGTCTGAGAATTTTTAATATGATCTCAGGTATTAAAATAGGTAAACAAAACAAACATTTACTGATAATAAATCATAATTCTTCTAAAACAATTTTTCTAAGACAATTTATGTATACAATAAATGAAATATCACTCATTTTGACCACAGCAATTTTATTCACTAATGATGTATGTGTGTTTATTTGTTTATTTTTATGTAAAAACTAAATCTTGGGCTAGAGGAATGGCTTAGTAGTTAAAAACAAAGAATAGAGAAGTGGATTCAGTTCCCAGAACCCATATGGTAGCTTATAACCTTCTGTAACTCTAGTTCCAGGTAGGTGATCCAACACCTTCTTCTACCCTCCACAGGCACCAGCAACACATACTGTAAATATGTACATGCAGGCAAAACACACACGTAAAACAAGTAAATCTTTAAGAAAAGATTAAATAAAGAATGAAATCCTGGTTGAATATTTGATACTGAAGGCTACAGAGCATCTTTGGTGTTTTTCGGAATTGATCAATATTTTGCTTTTTTTTTTTTTAGTTGTCAGTGGTGAGAAAACTGCTCTATATAAATATGTAGTACAGAAGTGGACTCTTCAAAAATTACTGGAAATTCTAGCCTAATCCCAAGCCAAATTTATTTAATTATCCTTTAAAAAAATAAAATTGAAGGAGCTGGAAAGAGGAGTCAACAGTCCAGAGCACTTACTGCTCTCCCAAGTTTGCTTATCAGTATCCACATCAAAGGGCTCACAAATGCTTCTAACTCTAGTTCTGGAGGTACTAGCTGTTGGTCTCAGTGGGCGCGCGCGTGTGTGCGCACACACACACACACACACACACACACAGAGAGAGAGAGAGAGAGAGAGAGAGAGAGAATAAAATAAACCTTAAAAAATGTCAAGCAGCCACTTAAACAGCTATTTTGAGATCAATTTTTCTAATACTATAACTTAAAGATAATACTAATTTGAGACTTAAATGTTGAAGAATGATAGTTGGAAAATACTGTCTTCATTTGTCATAATCAAACAATTATATTCTCTAAGAGCAGAAAGGTTTGCATATTCTGTCCAACACCATGATTCGTAGTATGTGATGGTTTGAAATCTGAGCTGAGGTATTTGAGACATCACTGTTAGCATTTTGTGTTGTGCAGGTACATGTAGTGCAGAATGTGCATATTGTGTTTTCAGAACCAAAGCTACAGAGACATTATCAGATGCAACAGGAGTGAGCACTGAGACTTTTCAGACACGGTGTGTGTTTAATTCCAAATTAATTTTTGGTTCTTGAATGTAGAGAAACCTTTTACTGTTGCCAAAATTTCAGTTATATGAGCCCAGATGGAGATGCTAGCTGCAGTTTAAGAATTTTGAGTGTTGATATTTGTGTTAACCAATATCAAGTTTTCTGTTTGCTCTGATCTGCATCCACTACTGCCTAAAGCCTATTAGATGTGATCTTTTTTTTTTTTTTTTTTTGTCTTTAGAGTCAGGCTCCCAGCACATCAGAGGAATCTTGAAAAAGTTCCCTACAGAGAAAGTCTTCCAAGCATGCATCCCACCCAGTGTGGCTCCCTTCTTTAACGGCTGTCAGATCTGCAATTTGAGTCTGCTTTGATCACTTTCCAATGTCTTCAAACAGTTATTGTTCTATTTTGTCCACAGTTTATAATTCATATCTGTGAGCTGATTAGTATAGTACGAGAGGATCTAGTATTACTGGAACCAGAGCCCAACTAGCTTTCATTATAAAAGCATATGAACTTTTCCAACAAAGATTTTGTAAGTTAAATGTTATAATAATTTTAATCCATAGGAAGAATTATATAAATTAAAAGAATGAACTAACTGAAAATGTTAAAAATCATAGTTTATAGGTAATGAAAAGGCTAAATATGTAAATGCTTCCAGAAATGATTTCTTTTAAAGGCTTCCCAGTGGGTCTCTTAGAAGTTGAGCAGAATGTAATTATGCATTACCTTAGTGACAAGCTGTCTCAAATAACACCATCAGGAAGGTCTTTTCCTGTAAATTCAAATCTTCATCCATTGTGTTTTGGAAATATTTTTCCATTTGACTTGAAAATTTGCATTTCTCTCATATTACTGACCTTTATTATTTCTTAAAGAATCAAGTGGCAATCTAACCTCCCATTTGCTTTTTTCTTCTCACTTATTTTAGTTACTTGTGTAATTGACCTTAAATGAGGTGACAGAAAATCAACTAGAGCCATCTCTGGACAACATTGTACACTTCATTCCCCCAGAAGCTGCCCTCTGGAGCACTTGATCTGACCATATCTGCTTTGAGGACTCATTATGAACAAAGAAGTCTCCCAGGTAGGGAAGATTTTAAGAATTTTGTCACTGTATGGAGGGAAAATAATTACTTATTGAGTATTATTTTTAATGGAAGTATGTACTTGGTCTGGGAAACTTCAAAGTTTATCTTAAAATATGTGCTAATATTCCTAAGTGAAAGTGTTAGCAAATAGGCAACGTGTTTAGAATAAACAGAGTTGGTGAGATAAAGGGAAGACTATCAACTGAACAAACAAGTCTAAAGATCTTCTACAACCAGCAATAGAGTTAACAGCAGCACAGTGTACTTAGAACTTGAGATGATCACTGCTCTTGCAACAGTGAAAATAACGTTCATGTGAGATTATATGTTTGTTTCTGACAACATCATGACTTACATGTACACAGTATATATTTAAATACAGTAAAATTTAGCATAAAAAAGTAAGTAAAGGCTCTGAATGGGCTGTTTCCAGTGAAGATAGGAGACCAGGAAGTATGTAAGAAGATGCTCAGAATCATTAGCAATTAAGGAAACGTATATCAAAGCCATAATGAGATGCCATTTTTACCCTCTGAGATGGGTTTTTACAGAGGAGAACTACTTTTGATGAGAGGTTAGAATTGGTGTATTTTCACCTTAAACATGTTTTCCCAGAAAGTTAGAGCAACTGTATGACATAGCAGGTTGCATTCCCAGCTTTACACTTAAGATAATTAAAACATTATATAAACAAAAGTTTATCCATAAGCATTCATAAAAAAGCTATTGAAAATACCCAGAAGTGCAAATCATTTAAATGTTGACCAACTGATGAATGGATAAACAGAATAAGAATAGAGTATCTCCAAACAATGGGGTTTTATTCAGCCATGAAAGGGCAGTGAATATTGTGAAGTCCCATCCTTTGTTGCCACACGAGAAATGTTTCAATGGTTGTAGAGAACACGAGGTATCTGAGGACTCAGTTTGGGAAACCTTTCTTTATAGAAGTCGGCCAGTATAGAAGTATTCTATTCTGATTGTTCTCCACATAGAAAAATTAAGAGTATGGTCCTGTTTCCTGTGCCTTCACCTATTTAGTTTAGTCAGGCATTATGACCAGAGATAGATGTAGTTTCTGTTTAGGGAAATTATGCTTTAGAAATTGCATGAAACTAGGTATAATTTAGCAACTCTTAAAAACAGCAGGGAACTTTTACTTAGACATGTTGTCTTCCTAAAAATGATATGCAAGCTTCCCCTAGCCATATCCCCCAACAACCAAATATAAAGTCAATCCACATACAACAGCTCTGACAGCCTGTGCCCGTTAGAGGCTTTGTGTTGCACTGTGTATTCTGTTTTATAAATATAAAACAGTTAATATAGGAATCATACCATCAACAAGTTATTGAAGATTCTCTATTATTTAGTCATTATTCAGTGGCTCTTTGAATACTGGTTCTTATTTTCGTAGGGCATCCATTTGCATGCTGCTGAATTGTCTGCTGCCCAGAATTTCAGAACAATTTAGCAAATATTTAATTTGAGAGTCTTGTCTTAGGCCCATTTTAATAAATACATTTAAATATGTTTATTTGTTCTTGTGTGGAAATAAAGGGGCGTCTTTACTTCTGTGATACTGGGTTAACTTTACTTAGGCTTCTTTGAATCTCCATGGTAAATTAAAAAAGATTATTGATTTATTAGTTATGATAACACCTGTCTTTGCTGATAATCTCCATCTAAGTACTAGCCAGGCCCAACCCTGCTTAGCTTTGAAAGCAGATGAGATTGGGCATGTTGAGGGTGGAGTGGCTGTCTACATAAGAGATACTCATATCTGGGGATTCAGTTACAGAAAGAAGCATGTTAACAAGGACATTGTTCTTCTCTTGTATGAGGGGGTGCCTGCTTTGGCCCCCTGTTGTCCTCTGACTTTATGCCCTACTCTTTCACCCCAATCCCAGCCACAGTTCATTACTGTTTCTCAAAAGAAAACAAAAACGAGGTTATGTCCTGCCTCCATCTTTTTTATTTGTCATTGTTTTGCTTCCCCCCTGCCCTCCAGCTCCCCTTTCCTACTACACACACCCACAGGGTGAAACCTCTACTCTTGCCTCATTTTCCCCCAGAGCACTCACTAGTTCTTAAACATGCTATGTTAATTACTTTAAATTTTTTTCATTTACATTCCTTAAAATAAAAAGAAACTATCAGAACAATGATTTTACAAATTGTATTTACAGCTGGATATACAGGACCTAAAAGAGAGGTTATTGTATGCACAGAGCTCAGTGATCATTAGATGCTCACTTAAATTGAGCTGTTCCCCACACTAAGGTCAATTTAAAAATGTTTGCCTAAAGTTACCTTTGATAGGAACATAGCATGTAAGTAAGAATTTTATTTTGGTTTTTATTGAAGATAAAAAACTAAAATTAATATTATAATGCCTTTTTGGATATGCAGATTGTATATATTGCATAATTTGTTTCTACATAGATTATATATGTTGTCTAAGGTAGGGTTTTTATTGCTGTGAAGGGACAGCATGACCACAGCAACTCTTATAAAGAAGATATTTAATTGGGGTGACTCAATTACAGTCTCAGAGGTTCAGTCCATTATCATCATGATGGGAAGCATGGCAGCATGCAGGCAGACATGATGCTGGAGAAGGAGGAGCTGGGAATACTACATCTTGGAGTCAACAGGAAGTCAGCTGAGACACTGGGTGGTATCCTGAGCATAGGAAACCTCAAAGCCTGGCCCCACAATGACACACTTCCTCATACATTAATCTAGAATCTTTGAGACATTTGGTTCCAAGCTGGGATCATCACTATATCTAAGGCTGAAGAAGACTATAGAATTTCTTAAGAAAAAATTGGCAGGAAATGAATAGCAATTACAAATGACAGACAAACAAACAAAAGAATCCTAAGTAATTGCAAGATTGTAATGCTAGCCCAGTGTGGTGGGGCACACTTGTAATTCCAGTACTCTAGAGGAGGAGGTATAATGTTTGAGGCTTTGAGGCAAGCCTGGGCTACACGTTAATCCCAGGCTATTCTAGACTGCATCATAACGGCATCCTATCTAAAAAACAAAGAATACTTGGAGTGTTGGATAATTTTAAAAACTATATTTCTAATATGGAGAAATTAAGAATATTCCCTTTTGTCCACATGAAGTAATCTCATGATTAAAATTTTAGGGATTGTTTTTACAGTGAGAAGACAGCAACAGTCTTTGATCTTTAGAAGAGTGCTAGAAAGAGTGAGTTTTACAACTAGGAAAGGATTAAGTCCAAGTGAGAAGTTGCCATAGTTTTCACTGGTTCTTCTAAGTGAAAATACTGTATGGCTGTTGACATACAGTACTGTGGTGTTTAATAATTGAGACTTGTGAAAGAGCTCCAGGTTTCCATTTCAGGAGCTTCCTCTACTTTCCCAGGGGTCAGTGGTATAAAAGATAAGGGCTGATGACTCTAAGGTGAGGGATAGATAGGGTTCTGAGTTTCCTTAGAGATTCTGCAGAGCAGTGATTGATGCGGATAGACCAGTAACTGGCACATGTGTAAACCTGGCTGACATGCTAGGGGATGACTCTGTGTTCTCTGGCACCCATACCAAGATCCTAACATAGACTAAACATTTGATCTTGGCCTCTTGATGATATAAACACAAGGTTAGAAGTATGGAATTCAAAGTGGAAAAGTACAATTCAAAATCCACATTGAGCTTATCACTTTAACTTTAATCATACATATATTGTTCATTGTTCTACCAGTGTAAGATCTCCAGCTTCATGAGTACAGTTGTTTTAAGCTTTTTTTTTTTTTTGCAAAGTAAGGTCTGAATAATAATTCTGAATCTGAACAATAATAATAAATATTTTTCAGAGTCCAGTTTTTTTTTAATATTTACACATGGAAGTGATTTTTTTCTCTTGGTAAAAAATACTTTTACTTAATTATGCTAGGAAAGTTTTTGTCCTAATTGATTACAACAGATTCATAGGGATTGTTAATTTTATTTCACTGATTTAGAAAAAGTAAGTATAGCAGTGAGTGGTTAGGGTCCCCTCTGATGTTAGCTGGTGCTTGTGGTGAATCACTATTTAGGTCTGTGCTGTGGTTCTTTTGTTTAGAAGTAACAGAGTGCTTCCCCTGCCCATATTTGGTTAGAGAGTTCATGAGAGGGTTATTTTTCTTACCCTTCTTGTCTAGGTGTGAAGTTTGTCAACATGAGTGGCCTTGGGGACAGTTCATCCGACCCTGCGAACTCAGACTCACATAAGAGGAAAGGATCGCCATGTGACACACTGGCGTCAAGGTAAGGTGCACTTCTATCTCGTTTGTGCTGTTCCCCCAACACTGTGGAGCTTTGTTCTATCTACTCACATTGAGTGACCAGCGGCCTGGCCTGTCTTCTGCTTATGTAGAACATTCTGTGTCCCCCACCCCACCCCACCACACCCCACCCCAGCCTTTGCATGTGCTTCTCCTTCCGTCCAACTTGTATCCTCTTTATTTTCATGATTAATCTGTGGGTATGTTGCAGATGCTGTTACTCATTACTTCTTTAAAGGAAGGCTGTTTTTACTTCCACAACTCCTAGATCAGCATCACTTCATTGTTAGGTTGTGTGCATTTGTCCCCTCCCTTCTCTCTGTGTAGTCCTGGCTGTCCTCGAACTTGCTCTGTCAACCAAGATGTCCTTGAACTCAGAGATCCACCTACTTCTGCCTCCTGAGTGCTGAGATTAAAGGTGTACACCACCACCTGGCTCCCTTTTTCATTAATCTGTTTTGTACATCTCTATGGTTTTGATTCATAACTATAGGCTGTTGCTAGAGTATATGCTCATTGCATGAATTCTTAGTTTCTTTGGGAGACTGTGTAGGCTTACCATATATCGTATGTTAAGAGATATTATCTGTTCATTCACCATTGAATCTCTAGTTCACAGTGTAATATGTAGCTTTTAACTAGTAAGGACACTAACTAAATCCTGTCAAATAAATGACTAAGTCTATTGAGCATTTTTAAGCTATTTTAGGAGCTAAGAAATACATTGTTACAATATTCATTTTAAAAATAATTATTTGTAGCATTACTGCTTGCTGTGTTTTTTAAAATATGACTATATTAAGGAGGCAAAAAGAAATGTAGTGCTAAGAGAACCTCAACAACTGTCAGGTGAAAAAGGAGCCTCAGAATAAAAGCATTTTCTCAGGTGAGAGAAGAAAAGTGCTTATTGTATTTGGCTTCTGGGAGCTAGATTAAGTGGGTTTTGTTTTTTGTTTATTTTCAGTTTCTACATTTCTGATATTGTCAACCAAAAAGCCTTCTGCTGTGGAGGCTTTCTTGTATATTGTAGGATGTTTGGCAATGTTACTGCTTGTACACCTCAATGCTCACAGTGTCTTAGTTGTAATAAAGATTGTCTGTAGACATTCCCAGATGTTCCCCCAGGGACAAGGACAGCAGAGTCACCCCAACTGATGACACTAACTCCAGAGGAAATCTGTAGTAGCTCTTCAGTCCTGGGGGGGGGAGGGGAATGGGAAGAGAGGAAGGAGGGGTATAAATGAATACATTTAATTAATAATAATAATAATAATAATAATAATAAAATAATGCCAGGGCTAGAGACTAGAAAAAGAAAAGTGACCATTCCTCACAGGAGAACAGTCACCTTAAGAACTCAAGCACCAGAAGCCAAGATATGAACCAGATATGTGTTGTCAAAGTTAGTGCAGTGTTTATTTTCACATTCTAAATCAATCTTTCCTAAAGGAAAACTTAAGAATAAATAAAATTATTGTCTTTTATGTTTGTTTTCTCATTTGAGGAAAACTTGAATATATAAGAACAGACTAAGAAGCTACATATAATAACCATATAAAATTGATACTATGTTCCTATATTAATATTTTTTACTTTTATTTGTATTTTTTCCTTTTTACAATTTCTTTGTTGTTGTTTTGTGCAGGGTTTCATTCTGTAGTTCATAGTAGCCTTGAACTTGGACCAGTCCTTCTACATCAACTTAGGGGAGCTGGAATTCTATGCATGCAGCATCATGGCCATATTGTACTTTTAAGTTAATAGTTATTAATGTATATGAATGCTAACAGATGTGTGCATCAATAACATTTCTGTCTACTTGCTGAACAGTCTTCTTTTTTGAAATAGTTTATCTATAAATTACCTTTGTTTTTGTTTTGTA
Source organism: Sigmodon hispidus (assembly GCA_004025045.1). NCBI lineage: Eukaryota > Metazoa > Chordata > Mammalia > Rodentia > Cricetidae > Sigmodon > Sigmodon hispidus. The sequence continues at coordinate 163,544 of PVIH01000836.1, read as the reverse complement.
TGTGTATCTGTACATGATAATATCATTCATATAACAAAATTTTTATGTATTCTTTTTCTCTTCTTTAGATGTTTTGAGATAATTATCTTGATGTTTGCTTGAAAGATATTTGAAAGCACTTACTCCTTCAGGTTTATATGTGTGGGCTTGAGTTTTAATAAAGCCATATCTTTGATATGGAAAATCAGAAATTTATTAGCTTGAAACTGCTTGTATATTAATGCCACCTTGCAATGCTTCCTTTGGTCTTATTATTATATGCTGTCTCCCCAAACAGACTGCAAACTCATTAATCATAAGGAACATCTGTTAGGCCTCACAAGGTATTGCCAGCCTTTTGGCAGAGCCAAATATTACTGTCTAAAGAGCCCTACACAAAGTGACTTCTCTGTTACAGTTTCCTGTGGTGCGGTAGCTTGTATCTCTCTGATCCCTCATTTGTTCTAAGAAAATGAAGATTAAGATGCTAGTTTTAAATGATGGTTAGTTTCCCTTTATCCTTTAACATTTCTAGATGAATTCAACAAGTTATTATTTAATGCTAACTGTTCAGCCAGCACCATCAGTAAAGATATAAATATATCTATAAAGATAGGAATGAAGTGAGAGACAAGTTGTCTATCTTCAAGGAGCTTGGAGACTTGGCCATGCCATTAATTCTTCTTTAATCTTTGTGTTTCCTGTTTTCTAAGAAATAAATCATTGTAATTAAAGTCATGCTGTAGGGCATTTGTTGTGCTAAAAGGACATGCAAAGAATTTGGCAAAACATTTTACATGCCTTATTTTTTAGTCATCACAAACCCTAGAAGGTCATTAACGTCATTATCCCAGTGGTCAGTTGAGGAGATTGAAGCAGAGGTTTAATTGCTCTTCCCTTGTCTGGGGTTGGATAGCTGGTCAGTGACCAGAAGTGTCAGTCTGTGTTCCTGAGTAGTATTCCACACTGTACCAGGACAGGTGACATCTCTGTGAATGGCCCACTTCCTCCTTCCTATACTTCTATGGTTTGGCCATACTCAACTATTGTGTATAGGTTTTGAACTTCATATTTCCACTCACTTTATACAGTCAATAAAACCAAGTTAGCCTTTTAGAAAATAAGATCTCCCTACCTCTAGCTTGGGCTGCTCCTTCTCTGGCTTTAGATGCCATTTCTATGTGTTTCTGTAGTGTTGTGGTTTTGTCACAAAGTATAACAAAGCTTGTTTCCTTTTTACTTCCTTTCAAGTGGGAGCTACATCTAATTTACTCCATGGTACTTAGGAAATATCACATGATTAACTGTGATACGATTAACTTAGGAATGGTTATTGAGTTTGCTAGTAATTAATGGAGGAGAGATGCAGCAGTCCTTATGTATCCACGAGATTAAAAGTATTATGGGAAAGATGGCATTTATACCAAACATGTATTGATGTTTTTACATGGTGTTATTGCCTAAATATAGAATGATAACTGCTATGTAGTCTTTGCATTGTATTAGATATTGTAAGCATGGGAAACATAGGGTATGCAAGTAATACACCATTTTATAAAGGGTTTGTAAGTGCTCAGATTTTGGTATTCATGGGGATCCTCGAACTGGTACCATGTAAGATTGTGAGGCCAACTGTGTTCATGATAATTTAGCTCAGGATAGCATTAATTAGTGTATCTGCCACAGACAAGGTGATAAAGGAGTTTAGCAAAGGAAGCAAGTTGCTCTAAAGTAGTAAGGGAAACTTTTTTCCTTTAAGATAGTTTGTGCTCTCTACTTCAATTTTGTCTGTTGTCTTTTTTTTTTTTATGTAGTATTGACTGCTTAATTTAAAGGTGATTTTGATTTCCGTATTCTAAAACTTGTTATGTTATTGGCATCTGCTATTTCTCACTATGTATAGCTTCTTCTTGTTCCATCACCTTTCAATATTGGGAAACTTTTACTCTGTTATGGTTTCAGGCATTTCAATATTACTCAAAAGTTAATGGCAAAAACATGTTTGGCGGCTGAGTATGGAAGCACATCCCTGTAATCCCAGCATTCTCAAGGTAGATGGAGGTTGACTGCCAGTTCAAGAATAGCTTGGACTATAGAGTGAGACTTTTTCTCGAAAGAAACCAACAACAACAAAAAAAAAAAGAGGAGGAGTGTCCCATCAAGTAAACCTAAATTGATCACTCCTATTGAAATTTAGACCTGTAAATTCAAACAGCTCCTGCTCAATACTGAATCTACTAAATGTGTCTGTTATCTTTGAGGTTCCCTAAGGTAAAATCACATGTCCTCAAATACTATTGTGTTACAGATAAACCCTTGTGAATATGAAAATATGTTCCTCATTTTATTCATGCTTTGCTTCAGTGCCTCAGAGTGAAATTTGTTGGGATGCCTTGCTGTGTTCTGCTTAACTTATTAAGATAGAGTTTTACTAAGCAGAGTGGAAATAATTCCTCAGTAATGAAAGATTTAACAGATGAAGACAAAATATGTGGTTGTTATAGTTTTACATTGATTATGTTTGAGAATATGAACAATTTGTAGTACTTTGTTTTATAGTAAATGTAGCAAGTTAGTTGTGTGGGTTCTTGCAGCTCACTATGTTGAGTACATGCTTTTGTCTTTGAAGTCTTTCAGATCCTTAAGAAACGTAAAAGGTATTAAACTGTTGTTTAGTGTAAGGTTTTAGCAATTGACTTCTCTTCTCACCTCTTTCTTCTGCCACTTTTATGTGCAGCCAAAGGATTTTAACTGCTGTTTGGAAAACAAAGCCTTTCATCAGTAGGCTTTCCTATTTTATTTGGATAATGGAAAGTTTCAGAGTAATATTTTACCATCTTTGAGTGCATTACAGAAAGCAAGTTGCTGGTGACTTGGCAAAATAAATTAGGAGTAAATATTGAAAAAGCAAAAGTGAACAGTAATCTTTCCATATATTCTGCAGACTAGTTTTAAAGTTCTGTCTGACATTACCTCTGTTCTTTCTGTTTGCTCAAAGGGAACATGTTTGATTTTGTTCAAAATAAAAAAGAACTACATGTAGCTTTTGTCATCTGTTTTATCTAGAAGAAGCTTATACCATTGTTCTCTACTGTTTACTTTTTAGAGTATATTTTTGACCAGTTTCTTTTTCATAAGGAACAACTAATGATCCTATGAGAATAAGAATGAAAAACTTGTCAGGTTTCTCATTACAGTTTATCTGAGCTATGATCATTAGTGCTACTTAAACTTTAGCAAAATTACTGGAAAATTCAGATTTTGTTTCAAACATACAGTAGCCCCTAGTATAAGAAGTAGATTTACTGTCTGTCTGGTTCCTTTAATATCTGGTAGCCATTTGTTATTTGAAAATATTTGATGTATATGTATCACTGACAAAATTCATCTGTCATAAGTCATTCTCTTTATATATTTTAGCCAGAGTTGTTTTATGTACTTGAGTATTTTGTAGTGTCTGAGTTTAAGATATGATTTTAATTTGATTTTTAAATCTGATTTATATTTAAGTAAAAAATCAAATTTTATATTGATTTTCTTCAAATGTGTGAACACTAATATGTTTGGTCAGAAAACGAAGTAACATGTTATAAACACACGCTAACAGAATCGTTGTCTTTTGTGTGTGTAACAGTACTGAGAAGAGGCGCAGGGAGCAAGAAAACAAATATTTAGAAGAACTGGCTGAATTACTGTCTGCCAACATCAGTGACATTGACAGTTTGAGTGTAAAACCAGATAAATGCAAGATTTTGAAGAAAACAGTAGATCAGATACAGCTAATGAAGAGAATGGAACAAGGTAAAAATAAAAGGCCATGTTCTCAGTTGTTATGATATTTGTGACATGTCATTCTGCCTGTCCATCATTAAGAGCTCTCATTGCTTCATAATTTTGTTAAAAACATTTTTGTTTAGATGGTTTTTTTTTGTTGAGTCAAAGACCCTTTCTTGGTATAATAAAGTGGCTTACTAAATTAACTTGAAAACTAGTGGAATAATTAGCCAGGGAGGCTTAGAGCTCAGTGTCATAGGGCCTTGAAGCAGGACATACAATTGTAGGGTGGGACCTGAGGTCCTGATGTAGAGGTAATGTACAGAATTTTCAGGGGAGTGTGCTGACACTTCACATTGTATACGAGGAAATCATCTGTGGTAGGTAGGAGCACAAACCCCTACACCTTCACATTAACAATAGTGTGAGAAAACTACAGACAGCTATTTTTTAAAATGATTCAAGTTCCATGATTTAAAGATTTTAAAAACTGCAGAGCAAGCAATCTAGACATAGGTGATTTAGCAAAGAAGAGAAAATGCATTCGAATCCTACAGACACCAGCCCTCTCGCTCTTCTGTCTGAGGCCAGAAATGATGCGATTTTTCTGAGGAAACTGAGCAGTCCCAGGGAAGAGATGTTTGGGAGTGGTCCCATGTAAAAACTCAACTCCTCACTATTTCCAGTTCTTCGAGGTTGCCAAGTGGCAATTTTGGGCATCTTAGGAAAGCCAGCAGTTAACAAAAAGAAAAGCAGAAAGAAAGGAAATATAGGGGAAGCAGAGATGTGATGGATGACAGAAAAACTAAGATGTCAGTCCTTCAGACATTGCATCCTTGAAAAACAGTAATTTTTGGAAGTTAAAACAGCAAGCTCAGAAAATCTTCACTACATTACTACTGTGTTTCTGTTCTTTGTCTCTTCACGCTCCTTGCACAGCCACTGCAGGCCCAATCACTGCAGACACAGTCACTGCAGACACAGTCACTGCAGGCCCAGTCACTGCAGACACAGTCACTGCAGACACAGTCACTGCAGGCCCAGTCACTGCAGACACAGTCACTGCAGACACAGTCACTGCAGGCCCAGCCACTGCAGACCCAGTCACTGCAGACACAGTCACTGCAGGCCCAGTCACTGCAGACCCAGTCACTGCAGACACAGTCACTGCAGGCCCAGTCACTGCAGACACAGTCACTGCAGACACAGTCACTGCAGGCCCAGTCACTGCAGACACAGTCACTGCAGGCCCAGCCCACCACTGCAGACACAGTCACTGCAGACACAGTCACTGCAGGTCCAGCCACTGCAAGCACAGTCACTGCAGGCCCAGCCACTGCAGACACAGTCACTGCAGGCCCAGCCACTGTAGGCATAGCTGTCAGTCATTCAGGCTCACTCCTCTCTCCATCTGATGTGCTCTCCCTAGACACCCACTGTTTGGGTCACTCATACCTTCCTTGGCTTTTTTCAGTTACCTTCTCACTGAAAGTATTCCCAACAGCTTTAATTTTTTTAAAAAATATATAAAATATACATATCTTTCTATACCTTTCTTGATTTTTTTTCACATTACTTTTTACATTTGCCATATAAGTTAATTTTAAGTAGTTCCTTAGAAGATGTAATAGACAGTAATGGAAAATAAAAGAAAAAGATAAGAAATTTATAGGGTTGGACATAAGAAAAGACATAAGAAAATAAGACTAGACATAAGAAAATAAATGACGAGGAATAAAAAAGTTAAAATAATTAAGTAAAAACTCTTTCTTGAAAATAGAAGGATCCTATTATGTGTGGAAAACAGTCTTGCAGCTGAACGTGGTGGATGAAACACAGCTGTAACCCCTGCACTTGGGATGCTGAGGCCAGAGAACCACAAGTCTAAGTTGGCCTGTACTACATGGAGGACCCTGTGTCAACAAGAGAAAGAGAGGGAGATGGGGGAAGAAGAGGGGAGATGGGAAAACACACACTTACACAGGCCCAGCACAGTCAGTGCAGAGTGCTCACATCCATGCAGAATTCAATGTTAAAACACATAGGAGAAAAAAAGAGAGAGGGGTCTCAAGTACAATAGATTGCTCTAGAATGAGTTCTAAGTAACATTGAAAATAAGACTTCTAGACCTATAGCTGCGTTCATGACAGAATTATGAATGGAAGGATGGAAAACAGGAATCTTCTGTTATATCCATTTCAGGAACTGCCATTAGTAGTAATCTAAGAAACAAAGACAGATTCTTAACCCAGGGTCACTGGAATCTGAACACAAAAGAGTGTAAAAAGGAGACAGAGACATTACTGTTGTGTAGATACCTAAAAACAAAAAACAAAAAACATGAAAAACAGTTGCAATGGGAACAAGTAGAAAGAGGATTCTAGAAGAAAGGCTGCTGGAGTTTGAGCACACAGGACTATCTGCTAACTGGCCAAGTACAGAAAGATTTCTAGTGTTGTGTTGGGGTTTGGTTATGTAGCTATTGTTTTGATTTGGGGTTTTTTGTTTTGTTCTGTTTTGAGACAGGGTCTCGCAGTGTAGCTCTACCTGGCCTGAAACTCTATTTAGAACAGACTGACTTCAAACTCACAGAGATCTACCTGCCACTATCTCCCCAGTGCTAGGACCAAAGGTTTGTGCCATTATGCCTGGCCAGAGAAATTTTCAAGCTCAAGGAGGAGCTTTTAAGAATGAGTTAAATAACATAAAAAAATTGAAAACTTTAAAGTATACATAAAATCTACAATAAAATAAATAACATGCAAAACATACATACACCTGGATTTACATATAAATTATATTTATAATTATCATTATAAAGATGTTATATGTTGACTGATATAAAAAGTGTAAATACATCTACTGAAAGGATTACAGGAGACATAAATGTAATGACTTGGACAAAAAGCAATGACTTGAACAGGATAATCTAGGTAAGTGTCAAGGATTCAGCCTCCCCTGGTGGATTTTGCTGCCATCCCTAGGCCATTTCCATCACAACATGTAATAAATGTGGCCATCCTGTCTGCATCCCAGATTAGGGTAGAGGAAGACAGGCAGACGTGCCTTCCCTCTATAGACAGGACCCTGAACTGCCTCTGTTCACTTCTGTTCTCATTCCTTAGGCCATCACCTGACACATAAGTATTCCTACCTTAAGTTTTCCCAAGAATTGTAAATTCTTTGCTTTCACACACAGTTTTAATCTACATGAATTTAATGAGGCTTTAAATTCTTTATAATTTGTTTAAAAGTAAACAAAAAAAATCTTCCTTATATCAATGGTATAGATCTATGCCTTCATAAACTGCTCTGATTAAAATGAACTCTCTTTGGATGTGTAGTTTTTAAAGTTTCATTGTTGCAGAGAAATCAACAGCTGACGATGATGTGCAGAAGTCTGACATCTCATCAAGTAGCCAAGGGGTCATAGAAAAGGAGTCTTTGGGCCCTCTTCTCTTGGAGGTAAGTGTCCTCGCTGATCCCCAAATGCAAATCCTTGTCCTTACCAATCTAGTTTTTATTTCATGTCATATATCCAATTAATAAATTATGGAACAAAGGAGTTCTTTAAACTTTTAAAAATAGGATTTATTATAAAGACTGCTTCATGGTTGTTTTTTCAGATTAAAAGTGAGTGATGGATATAAAAAATTTTATATAGGCATTCCAAGGAGTCTGGTGCAAACCAAAGCTTACACAATGGCTTTACCATATATTTCTGCAGTGATTAGAATTATCTGGAAAAAGAAAACTGAATTATTAAGCAAGCTAGTACAGCGTATGCATACTATAGAATTCCACCTTTATATGAAAATCTTCATTGCACTAGATATTGTCCAAAGTATTTTCTGAACAAAAAAGTTTAAATTGATTTTATACACACACACACACACACACACACACACACACACACACACACACACACTGTAAATGAGTATTAAATCACTATCAAACTTTATAAGGTGGAGAAATTGAATTACTTTGTAACTACTGTATTATTTCACCTCTGTTGCCTCTGGCTTCTGCTGCTGAATATTAAATATAGACACTTTGTTTCCAAGCCAGTTCATCACCTTAAACACTTTCTCTCATACATGAATGTTTGAAAGCACTTATCTATGTGTACATGCACATACTTTTCTCTCTTGAAAACAAACTGTCTATTTATTTACCAAAATATATGCAAACTAAATTTTTCTTGTCCTTTCTCAAGCTCTTCTTTCTGGAGGTAGCAGGTCTCCCTAACAGACTTGTACACATTTCTATTTTCTAATTCTTGCATGCTTTTTGTTCTATTACCATAGATTACATTTTTTTAATGAAACATAGTTTCCTCTGCCTGGTCAGGAGTAGTGTTGCCTTCTTAAAGGGACTTTACCTCAACTTCAGGATTCTTAATCTTTCTTTAACTATTGGAAATTTTTCTCTTCTCTTTTCCTTCTTGGGAACTGTAAAAATATTGACAATTATGTGTTTTATTCTGAAACCTTTGTTCAGTGACCTTAAGTGGCAGTCTCACTTAAAACCAGAGCTCTGCAAGAAGTCTTGCCCAATATGAGCCCTGCTGTGAGACCAAGGTGGTTCTCTTTAAAAGGTGACATCCTGGGCAGATGGGAAAGCTCTCAGCTTGATTGTGTTATACTTAATGGACAAGCAATTGCTATCATCTCTGTATGCAGCACATCATAAAGGCAGCTGTCAGGAAGATTCCTCCCCGGGAGCACATGTGAGGGAAACTTGTCCAAGAATAATGATAGCAAATTGTCTTCGTCAGACACAGTGTATAAAATATTTGGAATATTTGTATATTCATAACACTAGTCCCATAAACATTCCCTGAATTATTGTTTTTTAATGTTGGCTTGTGGCATATCTTCTATTAATCCTATTCTTATATTTTAAGATATATATAAGCATATATCTCATTTATAATAAAAAACAAAAATTGGGAGCATTAAATGGTAGACCTAGTACCAGATTTTGTTAGATGATTCCTGGGACAAGGCATTATCATTCCAAGTGCCATAACTTTATTTAAACTACATGCACATTCTCTCTCTCTCTCCCTCCCTCCCTCTCTCTCTCCCCCCCAACTCTTGCTGTTTCTCGCTCTCTCACACACATATGTATTCTATGTAGTTTTAAGTGAATATGAGATAATACACTTCAAACATCCTTAGTGGTGTTTATTGCCCTCCCCTTCTTCTCTGGTGTGGTCCTCCTTTCTCCTCCCTGTTCTTTGTTTTTCCTATTCAGGGACCTGACACCCAGCTCCCAAACAAATCACTCACAAAGGAGGCTTATTCTTAATCATAAGTGCCTAGCCTTAGCTTGGCTTGGTTTTTGCCAGCTTTTCTTAAATTATCTCATCTACCTTTTGCCTCTGGGCTTTTTTCTTTTCTTACTTCTGTGTATCTTTCACCCTTACTTCGTGGCTGGCTGTGTGGCTGGGTAGCTGGTCCCTAGCATCTTCGTCCTTCTCTGGCTCCTTCTTTCTTTTTTTCCCCAGATTTCTCCTCGTATTTATCCTCTCTGCCTGACAGCCCTGCCTGTCCTTTCTTCTGCAGCACCATTGGCCGTTCAGTTGTTTATTAGACCAATCAGTTTTAGACAGGCAAAGGAACACAGCTTCACAGAGTTAAACAAATGCAGCATAAGCAAAAGTAACACACCTTAAAATAATATTCTGAAGCCTCCCAAGTAAAAAAAGCCCAGGTCCAGATGGCTTCAGTGCAGAATTCTACCAGACATTCAAAGAATAACTACCATTACTGCTCAAACTATTTCACACAGTAGAAACTGAAAGAATATTGCCTAATTCCTTTTATGAGGCCACAATTACCCTAATACCCAAGCCACTCAACAAAGTAGGAGAATTACAGACCAATTTCCTTCATGAATATTGTTACTAAAATTCTCAACAAAATTCTGGCAAACCGTATACAACAATATATAAAAAATATCATCCACCATGATCAAGTAGGCTTCATCCCAGAAATGCAAGGATGGTTCAACATACAAAAAACCATAAACATCATCCATCATATAAACAAACTGAAGGAAAAAATTCACACGGTCATATCCTTAGATGCTGAAAAAGCCTTTGACAAAATCCAACACTCCTTTATGATAAAAACTCTGGATGGATCTGGAATACAGGGAAAACATCTCAATATAATAAAGACGATTTACAAGAAGCCGACATCAAACATAATGGAGAAAAACTCAAAGCAATCCTACTAAAATCAGGAACTAGACAAGGATGTCCTCTCTCCCCTTATCTATTCAATATAGTTCTCAAAGTTTTAGCTAAGGCAATAAGAAAATGAAAGGAGATTAAGGGGATACAAATTGGAAAAGAAGAAGTGAAACTATCTCTATTTGCAGATGATATGATTATATATATAAGTGACCCACAAAATTCTACCAGGGAACTTCTACAGCTGATAAACACCTTCAGCAATGTAGCAGGATACAGGATTAACTCAAAGAAATCAGTTGCCCTCCTATACACTAAAGATAAAAGGGCTGAAAAAGAAATAAGGGAAACATCACCCTTTATAATAACTGCAAATAGCATTAAATACCTTGGAGTAACTATAACCAAAGAAATAACAGATCTATTTGACAAAAATTTTAAATCACTGAAAAAAGAAATAGAAGAGGATATCAGAAAATGGAAAGCTCTCCCATGTTCCTGGATAGGTAGGATCAACATAGTAAAATGGCAATTCTACCAAAAGCAAGCTACAGATTCAATGCACTTCCCATTAAAATCCCAACACAATATTTTACAGACCTTGAAAGAACAATACTCAACTCCATTTGGAATAACAGGAAAGCCAGGATTGCTAAAACAATTTTGCTCAACAAAAGAACCTCAGAAGACAGCACCATCCCTGACTTCAATTATACTATAGAGCTACAGTCATAGAAACAGCCTGGTACTGGCATAAAAACAGACTTGTGAATCAATGGAATCAAATTGAGGATCCGGGCATTAACCCAAAAACCTATGAACACCTGATCTTCGACAAAGAGACCCAAAATACTCAATGGAAGAAAGATAGTATCTTTACTAAATGGTGCTGGCATAGCTGGTTGGTAGTGTGTAGAAAATACAAATATATCCAAACCTGTCACCCTGCACAAAACTCAAATCCAAGTGGATCAAAGGCCTCAACATAAACCCAGCCACTCTGAACTTGAAAAGAAAGTGGGAAATACCCTCCAATGAATTGGCACAGGCAGCCACTTCCCAAATATAACACCAGTGGCACAGACACTAAGACCAACAATCAATAAGTGGGATCTCCTGAAACTGAGAAGCTTCTGTAAAGCCAAGGACACTGTCAATAGGACAAAACGACAACCTACAGAGTGGGAAAAGATTTTCATCAACCCTACAAGTGATAGAGGACTGATCTCTAAAATATATAGAGAACTCCAGAAACTAGAGCCCCAAACCTTGAATAAACCAATCAAAAAATGGGGTTCAGAACTAAAAAGGGAATTCTCAGCAGAAGAATTACAAATGACTGAAAGGCACTTGAAAAAGTGCTCAACTTCTTTAGCCATCAGAGAAGTGCAAATCAAAACAACTTTGAGATACCACCTGACACCTGTCAGATTGGCTAAGATAAAAGACACAGATGACAGCTTATGCTGGAGAGGATGCGGAGCAAGGGGAACACTCCTCCATTGTTGGTGGGAGTGTAAGCTTGTTCAGCCACTCTGGAATGCAGTATGGCGGTTTCTCAGGAAACTGGGAATCAATCACCCCAAGGATCCAGCAATACCACTTCTGGGTGTATACCTTAAAGATGCACATTCGCACTCCAAAGGCATTAGCTCAACTATGTTCATAACAGCATTATTTGTAATAGCAAGAACCTGGAAACAACCTAGATGCCCCTTAACTGAAGAATGGATTAACAAACTGTGGTCCATCTACACAATGGAGTACTACTCAGCAGTAAGAAAAAGTGATATCCTAAATTTGCAGGCAAATGGATGGATTTGGAGAATATCCTCCTGAGTGAGGTATCACAAACCCAGAAATATAAGCAAGGGATGTACTCACTCATTAGTGGACTCTAAACAAAAAAGCAAAAGGCAAAGCATGCCCAAGCTGAAAACCACAACCACTGAACAGCTTGGGATCTGAAACACCTTGGACTGGCGCCTTGGATCCCACTCCCTTTAGAGGAACACCTGACTCAGTCATGATGTTGGGGTGAGGAAACTGGATCTGTCAGGCGTGGATGCTGAACTGAGCAATATTGGGACCTTGGGACCTCCTGCCCTTGCTGGGAAGGAGATGGGGAGATGTGGAGAAGAGAGAGCGACTGGAAGGGGTGGGAGGGGTAAGGAACCTTGAATAAGGATATATATGAGTAGAAAATGTGACTTTATTCATAATAAAAAAAAAAGAAAGAGAAAAAAATAATATTCTGTGACATGTCCCCTATTAAAGACCCCTCCCCTTTTTTATTTTCCCTCTGTACCCTGTTCTTCTCTAGAGGTCCTTCCGCCCTCCGTGTGATCCCTTTCTTGGTTTCTGTGGTTACTCCTGGTTATGTACTCAACATCTGAAGATTTAGAGCTAGGATCAGCAATTGAGAGAGAACGTGAAGCTTTTGCATTTTTAGATCTGTTACCTCACCAAATATAATATTATCTAGTTCCATCCACTTATTTGCAAATTTCCATGATTTTGTTTTTCTTTACAGACGAATAATATTTTATTGTATTTATGTACCATATTTTCATTATTCACTCATCAGTTGAAGGATATGTGTGTTGTTTCCATTTCTTAGCTATTATGGATACAGCAGCAATGAACAGGAATAAGATTTGCGTCCTTTGGGCATATGCCAAGGAGCGCTATAGCTGGGTCATATGGTAGATGTCTTTTTAGCTTTTTGAGAGTTTTCCACACTGATTTCCATAGTGGCTGCACTCCTGTGCTGTCCCAGCAAGAGTTCCCCTTTTCCCACATCCTATCTGTTGTCAACAACAGCTCTTAGTCATTCTGATTGGGATAAGGTGAAACTTCAAAGTTGTTCTAGTTTGCACTTTTCTAATTTTATTTCTTCTTTTTAAGAACTCTATTTGAATCTATAGCCCATTTTATAATTGGGTTGTTGGTTTGTGTATTTTGTAGCAAATTAATTGCATCATTTTTCAAATAGCTCGGAAGAATCCAAATAAGTAAGATGGCACTGTCAGCTTCTAGATTCCAGACCTTCCCTAAAAAACAGAAATGTCTGGACTTCATGAAGCACCATCATGTTATATGTCTATGGCTTGATTTTTTTTTTCCCAGAGGTTTCAAATTGCAATCTAAAGGTTTTAACAATTTCTCTGACACTGAAAATATTTTGTGTCCATAGAGATTCATATATCTGCTCTTGGAGAAGCCTGGCTCTATCTCTGCTCATAGGAGGCCCCAGAACCTGGCTCCTGTCCATTTCACTGACTTCTTTGCTCCCGACAGGCCTCACTGTACTTTGTACTCCTCAGCTTCACACAGTTACGCCATGTGTCAGATGCTTGTTTCTTCCTGTGGTAACTTTCCCTAAGTTCTCTTCCCCTCCTCCACTATATGTAGCTCTCTCTAAGTTGCATAGGGCTTTGTAAGGTGCTTCTCCTCGCCCCTGTCACTCCTAAATTAGACATCCTGTTCTGTGCTCATAGTGTTTATGTGACACCACATTAACCACTAGTACTTTATTATGTATGCCTTCCCATTCTTCCACAGGTAGAGGCAAAGGCCAGGTATTCACCTACATAACGTAAAGATTTTTCAAGACTAAATAAGTCACTTACTTTACATTTGCTACTATAAAAATCATTTCTGGAACTGTAGAGACTGTTTAGTGGTTAAGAGCACATAATTCCTGGTTCCTAGCACCATGTCAAGCAGCCCACAACCACCCATAACTTCTGTTCCTCAGAGCATCTAACATCTCTGGTCTCCAAGGGTATTTGCAGTCATGTGAACCCAACATTATTAAAAATAATAAAAATAAATATTTAGATGAAATTATTTCTAAAAAGAAGGTTGGTATTTTTTTCATTCATACCTGCTGGAAACTTGAGTATAAAGCCCATTTAAAAATAACCTCCTTTCACAGAGGTAGTGCCCTTTTGAACTTGACATATATTTATTTCTAATATCTTTTTAATAGAAAAATGTGTCTCCTTTTTGTATTTTAACCTCCTAGTGTTTTTATCAGTGTCTTCATGTTTTAATTCTTTCTCTTTTTTTCTGGATTTTCAGGCTTTGGATGGATTTTTTTTTGTTGTGAACTGTGAAGGAAGAATTGTATTTGTGTCAGAAAATGTGACCAGCTACTTGGGATACAATCAGGAGGAATTAATGAATACCAGTGTCTACAGCATACTGCACGTGGGAGATCATGCAGAATTTGTCAAAAATCTGCTACCAAAATCACTAGGTAGAAAGAAATTATCTTTTTATTTCTAATGCTTAGTATTATAACACACACAAGATAATACTGTAAAATAATAAACTTAAAATGTTTCTGATTCGAGATACAGTGTGGGACTCACACGATGAAGTCCTTACTGCAAGAAGACTCTACTTTAAGTTCCCTTATTTTCAGTTTTGATTATATGAAGGAAAGGGGAGCCCTTCTCACTGTCCTGATCACAGAAGAAGGAACAGAGGGAGGAAGGGAAGAGCAGGAGGCCTATATTGCTGTATTTTATACTTCCAAAGTGTAACCATTTGGAATGGAAGTTTTTTCAGTTCCTTAGCCCAGCTGTGGTTGGATGGCTTCCCCACTGGGGAGAAGCCCAGCTGAGAGGGTGAACACATCTCCAGCTGCTGTTCCACCTACTGAGCTGTATGCCTTACAGCAAGGCTGGAACTTTCTGCTGGTCCTCCAAGGATGTTAATGGACATTAACAGCTGCCTTTTGTTTGCTTTTGAGACTCCTGCTAGAAGTTTTCAGCACTCAAGTCCCAATTACTCTTACTGATTGAATTCCTAGTCTCTAAAGTAGATGTATTTTGGGTAGTCAGTATACATTTATTTAGTAGAAAATGGAAAAGCTTACATATTTAATTTCAGATTCCATCCATTTCAGATTTTTTTGTTCATACAGAGACATTAATCAGACATGCGTTTTTCAGAGACACTGTGTGGCAGCAGTTATGAGGGTCCTCACCATCATTTAGTGTGGCAACTGAGGCAGGAGCTGAGGGGAGAGAAACTAAGGTCCCTTAGTGTCACTGCGGGGACAGCTGAATTTCTTCTCTGGTCATGCCCTCTAGTACAGAGCTTACATGCAGATTTAATTGAGCTATTTCATGTAGTTGCCTTAAAATTTCATATTCCCATATGTACTAAAATATCTGATGAGTTTAACAGCTTGTCTGGTTGGGAAGAGAACTGAGGTCACAGAAAAACAAAGCTAAGCTATCTCCTAACCCATGAAGAAGGGGCTCATTGTGCAAAAGCCACAACATGACTCATCCCAACATGGTTACTATTTATTTTGCCCCCATCACTGCCAGGAGGTAAATAAGACTGGAGTGTCATCTAATATCTGATGTCATGGTGATTCTGCTCCTGGCCACCTGTAGGTCTTCCACTGGTCTTTTTCAACTAACCCCTACCATGACTGGGGGAGATATGACAGCTCTTCTACAGCAGCATCATTTCCTCTTCTCCCAAAGAAGAAAAGAACATAAACATAAAACTAACACAGCTTAACAGCACTGCCAAGTACAACAGAGTAGACCCACAAACATAGGGCATGCTCAATAGTCACAGAGCATGTCGTCAAGTTCTATAGTGGCACATGGTCACCTGTTAGAAACCACTAAGAAGAATAAATCCCAACTGTACTAACTTAGAAAAGCTGCTTCTCTAAGAAAAATTGAAAATATATTGCAGGGAAACAAAGTACAATCATTATGTATATATACCAGCCTCCAGAGAAAAGTAAGTTTCAGACTATGTAGAAATTTAAAGAAATAAGGTCATTATTTACAAATCTGCATATTTACATATATATGCATAAATTACTGACATGAATCAATGATCATATTTTTGTTTTCACGTAACATCAAGACATTTCAAAGGCTAGTATAAAAATCTTGTTTCAAAGTTACTTTTCAATTTACTGGTATAGGAAGTTTCTGTGTCTAAAATCTCTACTTTTAAACATAATATTTTACTTATAAAAGGTAAAATTATATTTGAACACTGAAAAGTTAATATAGTGAGAAGTTTTGTCCAAAAAGATGAACAAAGCTGGAGAACTGGCTCTAAGTAAAGTGCTTGCCACACAAGACGTGAGTTCAGTCCTTCAGAGCCCATGTAAAGATATGGGTAGAGTGAGTGGGGCATGTCCATTAAACCAAGGCTGGAAAGGCAGTGGCAGAAAGAGTTCTGGGACTTGCTGATTACCAAGTCTAGCCTCATGGACATATGGGTTTAATAAGAGACCCTGTATTAAAGGAAAAAGACAAGGTGGGATGACATTGAGGAAGACACCCATTGTGAATCTCTGGTTTCCACATGTGCACACAGGCATATGCATACATTACACATATATGCAAGGTCTTTATTGTGAAATTTAAGATTTATTTGTGAAATCCTAATAAGCTGTAACTTGAAGTTTGAAAAACTGGAAATAAATTCTTACAATTTATGGCATTTGTGTCTCTAGTGATACAGACACTGGAGAAGTTTAGATCACTGCCATTTTGTTATAAAATAGACATGGGTAATGCATTCTTCCTCTACCACCTACTAGAAATATAACCTTAGAACACATTAATTGCTCCTTCGGCCTCATCTTTCATGGCAAGTTTGGAGGGCATTCAAATGATACTAACCTATCCCTAGCCAAATTTCCTTATATTTAGTTAATATTACAATTGTTGATTTTATCTAAATGTTTTGATTTAGATAAAATCTAAATCAATTTGTTTTTAATCTCAGGAGAGATGGATCTATAATTTTGTATTATTCACAACTACTTGATATTTTAGGTAATCTTATCTTAGAAATTGATGTCATGAAAGAACATTTTTGCCCTTTCATAATATGCTCCTTCATCTGCTTCCCTTGAAATTGAGGCAGACATTTTTACAGAACTTGTCAATAAGAAAATTTAGTTTTCCTAATTTTTTTTAAATTGAGCTTAAAAAAGAAAAATGAAATAAATAAAATTGAACTGAATAGTTGCTTCTCTCTTTAAAGGGCTCTGAGTTGAGCATGCAGTTCAGTGGTGGAGCACTTGCCTAGAATGCACCTAACAAGCAATCAGGCCCTGACTTTAGTTCTCAGTACTGAGATAATAAAAAGCCTTTTTTGTTGTTTTGTGATATTTTGATTGGATTTTTTGTTGCCAGTGTTTTTAAGCACTAGCAGTTGCATTTATTCTTTCAAGAAGAATTGTGGTGAATAAAGAAAAAAAAACAACTATAAAGATTAGATAGTCTCCCCAACACACTCAAAACAAAACAGAGTTTCATCAGCACTTTATATCTCTAGTCTAGATCTGTCCTATGTCCAGAGAATACAGAACTTGTGTTTGTCTTTTTAGGAAAAGGCAATCTTTGTAAGTAAAGACTTAGTGTTTAAAAGATTTGGGTTCAATAAAAAGCCTTGAGCTCTGTTTTAATAATTTAGATAAGCCAAAAGAAATCTAATGAATATTATGATACATAGAGGATCTGAAATACATAGTACCATCTGAAATACCTACCTGTATGTAATGGAAGAGTCAGTGTCTTACTATTATTTATTTAAGAAGTTATGATAGCTAAACTGTAATTCATTGCCAGAATTACTTTAGTGGCTTTAGTTATTAATTCTCAATAGTTTTTACTAACCAATAAGTTTTTCTTGAAATTTTCCTATTCCCTCATCCTCTATGACCCCTGAATCTAAGGAGGAGGGAATATGATACGGATACCCCATTTAGAGCTGAACACTCCACAGTCTCTTACTTTCTGTACGTTGACCCTGTGTAGGTCTATGTGTTAATTGCCATGTACTGTAAAAAGAGCTTTCTCTGGTGAGGGCTGAAAGATGCACTAATCGGTGGGTATAAGATGTTTTTAGGGGTCACTTTAATACTATGTCCATATAGCAGAGTAATAGTTAGATTCTCCTTCCTCTAGGGCCTATGACCTATCTAGCCATAGCTTCTCGGCTTTATTAACAGTGCCAGGAATTCGTTCTGTCATATGGAATGGGCCTTAAATCCAATCAGAAAGTGCTTTGTTACTCCCATAACATTTTGCCACTATTACACCAGTAGATATATCTTGCCATGATGGTTGATGTTGTATCTACAGGAGTCACAACTGAGAAAGACTGGTGATTACTTTTCTTCTTTCATAGTATGTGTAGTACCATTAAGTACTATGTACACTAAGTTCTATGTACACTAAGAACTAAGTTAAGTACTATGTTCACCAATAAGGCTGAAGCTTCCAGTTGATACCATCTTGATTGAAATCCAGAGGATTACTACAGCAAAACAGAAAAGTGTAGTTACACACATGAACCACAGTGGCTGTGACTGCCTACACAGACCTACACAAGCCCAAGCCAGATAAATTTCCAGTTTGAAGAAGGAAGGAGGGCTGGAAAGATGGCTCAGAGGTTAAGAGCATTGACTGTTCTTCCAGAGGTCCTGAGTTCAATTCCCAGAAACCACATGATGGCTCACAACCATCTAGAATGAGATTTGGCACCCTCTTCTGTATACTGTATACATAATAAATAAATATTTTAAAAAATAAAAATAAAAAATTATAAATAATTAAATAAATAAATAAGAGGGGAGGAAGTCCTAAAGTCTCATGGCTGGCTGAGGAGCTGTTGGAAATTGATGATTTCTGGGGAAAAGAGAGTCAGATTTCTTCAGAGATATGGTCCCTGAGAGGACACCTGTGCTTCAGTAGATGGCCATACACCCATGCACTGGCAACACTAAGTGGACTTAGTGGAGTTTTATAAAACAAATAAGCAGAAGGGGATAGAGAGATGGTTCAGCAATTAAAAGCACCATTCTGGAGAACCTGGGTTCAATTCCCAGGTTTGTGGGAGCATAAAACAATTATATCCTATAAATCCAGTTCATGCAAAACACGTGGCAAACAAAATCTTAAGGAAAAATTATTCTTTAATCATAGGACCTTATTGACTTTAATTGGAGAAGAAAGCTCTAAAAATGAATTAGTAGGTTAATTTTCACATTAATCTTACTCTATATACTTCATTCCACTGTTTAGCTTATATATGTTTCAAAAGTAAGAAAAAGGTCCTCACCATAGATCCACAAATAAATTAGACATATGTATAAACTGTTATCTATGGTTCAATATTTCTTACATTGTTCTCTCAATGGAATAGAAAGAAATCTTATTTCTTCTTTGAAAAGAGTGGTAACTGAAGCCTGAAATGATGGCCTTTATAAACTCTCCAGTTTGATATTGGAGTTATAGTCTTGAAAATTTTGGGTGTTGTATTGTAAGCTGTATAATACACCTGTCTATAGAGATTATACAGTGGGTCCCTTAATTTTACAGATGAAGCAACTGGAAATCAAATAGTGAGTGACTCAAATGTAAAAACATGTGAAAAGCAGAACTTAGTACAAGAGAGATTGGTCTCCTTACTTTCTCTTGTACTTATAGAGTGATGGGATGGGTAAGATAAAAGTGGGTCAGTAGTGGGAGGGTAGATTAAAAACCCCTCTGACCATCCAGAATCCGTGATCTGAATAGGACACTGGGAGTAGGACACCGTTACTCACAACACAATGATTTTATTTTTTGAAATATATGGACATCTTTTCTAAAGCTAAATATAATTAGCTTTATTTAATTAACTTATACTAGAGGAGATAATGTTAGTTTGTTAGCAATCTTTTGGTATTACTTACTGATTATCCACCATATTCAAAGTATTGTAACATATAAACTAGGTTAGTTAGATTAATGAAGTGTAAGAAAATGGCTGCAAGAAACCAATATTGCTCTTTTCTATTCCAAGTCACAGATGCCTTGGATAAACTGTTCTTCTGCCTCATGCACAGATGGGGCCTTTGATGAGTCCTGCCTAACTCTGTAGCTGTGGCCTTACATTTTCTCACTTGAAATATATAGATGCAAATAAAAAGAGTTAACTACCACACTAGTAATGTTTGATTTTGTCTTTGTTTCTAAATGCTGTCAGTGTATTTGCTGTATGAGCTCTTATACATTTTCTTGGAAATGTTACAATTTCTAACTGGTAGATATACCCTGACTCAGTATAATGCTAAATCTGATGATATGTGTAAGTCTTTTAATATGAATATCTAATTAGCCAGATGCTTTTGAAGTATGATTTGTTTTTTATTTTTGTATCTTCAGAATTATGTTTTTTCACTTTATTCACAAGCATATAAATCAATTTTGCCTCCTTAGTAAATGGAGTTCCCTGGCCTCAAGAGGCAACACGCCGAAATAGCCATACATTTAACTGCAGAATGCTAATTCACCCTCCAGACGAGCCTGGTACCGAGAACCAAGAAGCTTGCCAGCGCTATGAAGTAATGCAGTGTTTTACAGTGTCACAACCAAAATCAATCCAAGAAGATGGCGAAGGTAAAGGGTCATCTTAAAGTGATTGTTTTGTCTTTGGCTTGAAGGAACAGGAGAAACTGATTACACACTACCTTCTTGAGATAATATTTTTGGTTAGTCTATTGTATGTCATAACACAGGTTTTTTTTCCTTGAGATAGGGTCTCAACTGTGTAGCTCTAGCTGACCTGTACTTTGCTGTGTAGACAAGGTAGTCTCAAACTCACACAGAGATCCACCTGCTTCTTCCTCCCAAGTAGTGGTATGAAGGTATGTGCTACCTGGCCCAGCCCATTTGGTTTTTTGAGATAGGGTTTCACTGTGTTTCCTTGTGTTGCCTTCAACACACTATCTAGCCTAGGACAGACTCATTTAGAAACAGTCTCCTGCCACAACTTTATGAGTTCTGGGATTGCAGGAGCATACCACTGTGCCAGATACAATGTTTTCCTTAATACTTTAAATATTACAAATATGTAGAATTACTTAATGATGCCCCTAAAGTTTCAGCTTTATGCCAGCATTCCCACTTAGATATCAAATAATTCAAACCAATTTGCTGCCTTGAACTACCTGCCCTGAGTTGAAAGTGTACCAGATACAACAGGCTGTTGAATAACCCTAGTGTTTATGTTTATGAAGTTTTACCCTTAGAATGTAGGAGACATTAGAAGATAGCATTGGAATTTTCAGTATGCAAAATATGCAAAAATATAGGAGATAGTTTATGAAAAAATGGAAGTCATGGCTGAGGCTCTAATATGAACATGATATTAGCATGGATTTCAGTATGTAATGTTGGATGGGTGTGTCACTAGGAACACTGCAAATTGGGATCTGGAGTAAGGACCAGGAGAGAGAGGAGACAATTCTATCAGAGACATTTCAGCATATGTGACCAGGAAGTGATGACATATGGGAACTTGGCACACATTACCATTTCATGTCATTAGTGTGCAATAGTGTATGAACTACCTTTAAGGAAAAAAGACATGCAATGGGACATCTAAAAAATGTATATCCTAAACATATAAAGTTCTCTGTTGCCAGTCGTGATGACCCTTTCCCCTTCCCAAAAAGTCCTTTGTCAAGAGTATTACCACATCAGTCATAAATCTTGATTTTTGTCATATGTTCATTATCTTTATAGTGGTTATGAGAATAATCTGCAGCATGGAATACTGATGCATGTAAAATATTGACAATAAAACTGCAGTATTAAAAAACATTGGTAAGAGGTAACCTGGGGTTTCTATTGTGTTAAAACATCAGGACCAAAGCATTTTGGGAAGAAAAGGGTTTGTTTGGCTTATACTTCCTCATTGCTACACTCCGCATTCCTCAGTACTACAGTCCATCATTGAAGGACATCAGGACAGGAACCTGGAAGCAAGAGTTGATGCAGAGGCCATGGAGGAGTGCTGCTTTGATTTCTTATAATACTCAGCACCACCTTCCCGGGGTGGCCCCATCCACAATGGCTGAGCCCTCCCTCAACAATCACTAATTGTAAAATATCCTACAGGCTTGTCTTTAGCTTGATCTCAGTTAGGCATTTTCTGAATTGAGACTCCCTTCTCTCCAGTGACCCTAGCTTGTGTCAAGTTAACACAAGCTTGCCAGTACAGGGGGTTAAAGAGATGCTGAGTAGTTAAGAACACTGGTTGGTTGCTCTTCTAGAGAACCGGAGTTTAATTCCCAGCACCCACATGGCAGCTCACAGCTGTCTGTAACTCCTGTTGTAGTGAATCTGACCCCTTCCAGCCTCTGTAGGCACTTTGTGCCCATAGTACACACAGAGACATGTAGGCAGAGCACATTTATACACATTTGTTTTTAGTTAAAAGTAGTCGAGGGCTGGTGGCAGAACATGTGCTTAGCAAGTCTAAGTCCCTTGAACTTAGTTCACAGCAATGAAGACAATCAGAAATAAAATTAAACACTGGTACTGATTAAGTCCAACCAGACTCTTCCTCTGTCTCTACAGTTTGTGTGCAAGTATGCTAAGTAGGGAGAGGCTTTCCCCTGCTATACTTTCTACTTACAGCTACTGGTTTTGTGTTAGCAGCAATTTTATTTCTACTATGCTATAATGTTAGCAGGCATTCTGAGCCTGGAAGTCTCAACCCCTTTGATAAGCCTCAATCTCAAAAAATATTTATATCATGATTTATAACAGTAGCAAAACTGCAGTTATAAAGTAGTAATGAAATAATTTTATGGTTGGGAGTCACCACAACATGAGGAACTGCATTAAAGGGTCACAGCCTTAAGGTTGAGAACCACTGTGTTAGACTGATTCTAATATTATGATAAATATTATTAGAATATTTACCTGAAACATGTAATTTTAGAATCAAAACTATTAAGTTAATTGATATATAAGCACAATCTTTATCCTTTGTTCTTTAATTTTCTCTTCTTGTTTTGGGCAGATTTCCAGTCATGTTTGATTTGTATTGCTCGACGTTTACCTCGGTCTCCAACTATAACAGGTGTAGAATCCTTTATGACCAAGCAAGATACTACAGGTATTCACAAAATTTAAAGTGCTCCATAGATATTAACACTGTAAACCTAGCACTGATGATATCTAAATGTAATATTCATGATCTGTTTTCCAATCTCATATAGAAACCATTTTAAATAGTCATCCTGATATTGATATATAGATATAGATGCTCTAATTATTGTCAAATCATCATGCTGTAGGGACCATTTTTATAAGTGTTCATATGCATATATCTGTTTGATCATGAATCAGCTTTATAGTCAAGGAAGAGATTTGAATTTGTTGATATATATATCTATACATTTACAAATGGATATAAATATGGTGGGCTTAATGCGATGTTTAAAAGTATTTGGTGGGGCCATCCAGAGGGCTCAGTAGGTAAAGGCATTTGCTGCAAGTCTAGTGTCCTGAATTTGACCCCTGAACCCACATGTAAGAAAGGGAGAACTAACACCTATCACAGACAAGGCATACACATACACACACATATAGACACATGTAAATACAAGTAAAGTATGTAATGTGTTTGACAAGTCGAAATCAATGATAAAAGGTAACCACACCAGTAGGTGCATTCCTATAGTCCCACCTCCTAGGTTGGCTGAAGCAGTTACATCACTTGAGCCCACATGTAAGGACAAGCCTGAGCAGCATAGCAAGATCATCTTTCAAACAAACTGAAAATGAGTGTTATGGTTCCATTTCGTGGTATATTTTTGTTGATCATTTTTAAAATTAGGTGATCATTCTAAATGGTCTTACTGAGGTTTGAGCTAGTATTTAGCCCATGGACACTTGGTAAGTGTGAAGAAGTGCCGCACGTCCTAAGTGTGAATGTTGAAAGTGGTCAGTGTGGAAGGGCCTTAGTTTACAGTGAGCACTCCTGACTCAAGCAACAGACAGACCAGCTCTAACATTAGTAGTCCAAGAGGAAGACAGTAGGGCTGCATTGTGTAACAAGAGAGTGCCTGAACATAATACTTTCTTCTTAAAAGCCCCTTAAGATTTGATTCCCATCTAGAATAAATTGCAGCTGTTGTTTCCAATTCCTCGAGGCTTTTTGCTAGTTAATTTATTCTCACACTGACATTCAAGTTTTCATGTTTTTACATACTCATCGTTACATCTCCTAGTCACCTCCCTAATTTTAAAACAGAGATAGATAATAGGGATATATTTTAGAAGCAATTTTTAAAAATAACTTGAACTTAATTTATTCTTTCTTTGTCCATTTTAATGTACATTTTTGATGATTCTTCTTTTGATTTTTTTAACGTTATTTATTTATTTATTTATTTGCCTTGGTGTTTGCCTGGAACTGGAACTACAGACAGTTGTTAGCTGCCATATGGGTGCTGGGAATCGAACCTGGGTCCTCTGGAAGAGCAGACGGTGCTCTTAACCACTGAGCCATCTCTCCAGCCCCTTGTTTTTTGTTTTCAAGACAGGATTTCTCTGTGTAGCCCTGACTGTCTTAGAACTCACTCTGTACAACAGAGTCGCACCTGTGCCTCTGCCTCCGAGTGCTAGGATTAAGGCAGACATCATGCCAAGCTTCATTCTTTAAAGATTCTATTTTATTTTTAAAAAACTTTCTAGCTCTCAGAAATTTGGTATTCTTGGGTTATATGTTTTATTCTTTGTTGTTAAAGATAAAGTTCCAAATGTTCTTCTTAAAATGTAAGTTGGGAGTAAATTAGCACAGATATGAACAAACAGTAAGGAGAGGCCTGGGAGGGTATAGGGACTGCACCCCTCTTCAGCCCTTCCCAGTCTAGCAAATATTATGTTCACTTCCATTTTTTTTTTCATGAGCAACACTAGAAAAAGTCAATGAACCCTTATTGAAAGCCAGATATTTTATATGGAAGAAAGTAGGTTTCATTAACAATGAAAACTGGTGTTTTTGTCAGTGACTGATTAATGTAAAAAGAAGCCAAATAAAGGCTTTATGAGGCACAGAATAAAAACCTTTTGGGAAAGATGTGTGTCAGGCTGCATAGTGTCAGACATGAGAAACTTAATGAATAAGCCAGTAGGATGGCTCACTGGGGTAGAGGCACCTGGGACAGCCTAACGGCCTGAGCTCCATCTCCAGATCCTACATAAAGGTAGAAAGAGTACTGATCCCACCACCTTGTTCCCTGACCTCCTTTCATACCCCATGGCACATGCACCTGCACAGCAAACATATACACACAATGGCAGTAAGACAGTTCATGAACAGTACTTTTCAACGTATTCTCATTTCTGTAAGTCAAATACTACATTAAATCAGAGAAGAATTTAAATTAAAATTTCAGCTGCATCTATTATAAATAAATAAAATAATGGTGACCATTTAAAAAAGAAAATTAACTTCTGGACTTGACAATAATTGTTCAACTAAAAGGGACCTTGAAAATAACAGATTCCAAGATCTGGAGAGATGGTGGCTCAGCAGTTAAGAACACTGGATGCTCTTGCAGAGGACCCAGGTTTGATTCCCAGCACCATCATAGCAGCTCAAAACTGTCTGTAACTACAGTCCCAGGAGATCTGAAGCCCTCTTATGGCCTCCCAAAACACCAGGCACACACATGGCACACAGACATACATGCAGACAAAATACACATGGACATAAAATAAATTTTAAAATAAGACTTATTTTTTAAATAACTCATATCAACTTACTTATTTTATAAATGGGAAATGGTAACTGATTTCTGGGAATGAAAATGTTTATCCCTAATGAAATGTTCTTTTATATTACATTACCTTTGACCACAATAATGTTCTTTACCTCTCATACCAAGTTACCAGAAAAATTTAAATTTTAAAGCTATTATTTTATTATATCATAGAGTAGAAATCACTGAAAATAATAGTGAGGTAAGGTAGATATTAAATACTTTATTTTAATGTTACTTTTAAACTAACTGTGGAGTGATTAGTATCTTTTTTGTTTGTCTGTCTGTTTTGGTTTGATTTGGTTTTTTGAGACAGGATTTCTCTGTGCCACAGTCCTGGCTATCTTGGAACTGACTCTGTAAACCAGGCTGTCCTCAAACTCACAGAGATCTGCCAGGCCTCTGCCTCCTCCTGAGTATTGAGATTAAGGACGTGAACCACCATGCCTGGCTCCATGTCCCTAATTTTTTTCAAGTTCTCCATTAGGAAGTGTTGAATGGTGGATTTTTGTTCTTTGTTGTTTCATGTTTGGTTGGCTAGTGGTCGGTTCAACTGCCCTTGGTAAGCAGAGATATTTTAGACCAAATTCTTCATGATTCTCTTCTAGCAGAATCATAGTACCATTGCTAAAACATGATCACTTTCTCTTCCATAGCTCCACAATTTCAGACAGATGCAGGGGCGTACACACACACACACACACACACACACACACACACACGCACGCACGCACGCACGCACGCACGCACGCACGCCTCCCTTAGTCATTACCTATTAGGAACATTACTATATATGAAAGTTATATAACACTTGAATTGCTTCTATAATAAACTTTTGTATATGGCATAGAAAGAGACAAAAATTAAATTATTAAAAGTCCAAAATTGTTTATGCTTTCAATTTCAGTGTTCACCAGACTCACTTCAAACTATTTAAGTAACAAAATTATCTTATTTGATTTTCAACTGGTGTTCTTCTTATCTACATTTATTCTAAGAGTTGAATGATGAAACCCTCAAGTAGGGTTGGGTGCCATAGATCCCAGACTCTTACAAGTTAAAGGAAAGCTAATTAATATTTTATTACTAAGAAAATCAAATTGAGAGAGGAGAAGAGAGAGTTAATTCTAGTTAAATGAAGAAGCATGCACATTGTGATAGGCTTGACTTGATTATTTCAAAAGGAGGAAATACTTTTGTCTATTCAAATATTTGGAAGGAGATTATTTATTGGATATAGTTGGTAACTTTGAAATATGGATGGTTTATATCCAGACTCTCATAAATGTCAACTTTCATTCTTTACATAGGAAAAATCATCTCTATTGATACTAGTTCCCTGAGAGCTGCTGGCAGAACTGGCTGGGAAGATTTAGTACGGAAATGCATTTATGCTTTTTTTCAACCTCAGGGTAGAGAGCCATCTTATGCCCGACAACTGTTCCAAGAAGGTAACACTTTTGTCTTAATTTTTTCATTAACATGTGTGTTATTATTAGTGACTTTTTTTAGAATTTATAGCTTGATAAGTATTTTCTCCAAATTACAGCTTCTGTAATAAGTTTTAGGAAAGGAAGAAATGGGTAAGCGAAGTAACTCATGAGTGGATCCTGACACCCAGGATGCACATCCTAAGACTAGGATGTCATGTGGCAGTCACTCATTCATTCATTCATTCATTCAGCAGATGTGTCCAGTTCCTTACATACATAAACACTATGTATGTAAGGTTCCAGGGATACAGTGGTGGTGAGGAATCAGAGTTTTGCTCAGAATATATTAGGAAAATATAGGACAGCTCTAAAACCAGTGTGACCCTGATGATAATAGAAGTATAACTATTAAAAAAGTAAGTTCAGATTTGATGATAATTTATGAGTGCAAGGGATTATTTTGGTGTGGAGTCTGTCTTTTAAATATTTTTCCCAGGAAAACAAGTGTATCACAGAGTGTCTGAATGACAGAGATCTCTATACTCATTTTAACATCATGACTTTAGAAATATGTGTCTTCTGACTTTGAAGTTCTGAATTTAAAACTGTGCCCTGTGACATTAACTGTCGTATAATACCTACCATATCTAGGAAGTTTGTGGAAGCATAAAACAAGTATATCCTGTATCATTAAGAGATCAAGCAATATGACAGGAAAAGTGGGGGAAGTTATTTGTGAGTCAAGGTCAGAAGGTTCACAAAGACCCAGAATTAAGGGATTGTTTATGTACTTTAAAATCTTGTCATGAATGGAAGCATAGTACTCCTTTTTCAATGTAAGCTTTAATTTCACAGATTCTATTAATTGCTAGTCCTAAAATACAATGGAATTTTTCATTATTTTCACATCCTTTTTAATTTTTAACATTTTCCCCATAACATCATGTCCTCAGTTTCCTGATGATATATCATTCATTACATTATAGGTTAGTTTCTATCTGATAGGAAGAATTTCTTTTTCATGAAAGCCATCTGTATAAAAAGGTTGTAGCTTTTCTGGAACAGAGTAGTGTTTCTTGAAAGGACTCCTTACTAAACTCCATGCCATTCTTTAAGACTATTTTATTACAAAGAGCCAACAATCTATATTATTTTTAACTTCCTCAGACAGTCCTAATGTGCATCCTGGCTTAGAAGCCATCATAATAATGATGGATTCCCTCTGCTAAGTATGAACTTTTGACCTCCTCTACATAGCAGTGCTTGGTTTTTGAATAGGTTTGGAACTTGGAGCACACAGCTTTTCCTCATTAATTTGTGAGGTAGCATATAGATCTCTGATTTTTGTTATAATTTCCAATGAGCCTTCCATAACATAGCTGAGAAACTGAATTTTATTCACCTGTAATTGGTATACATTTCCACTAAGGTGAAACAGGTATTTATTATCCAAATGAGTATACTCCACACAGATACAAAAGAGCCATAGTTTATAAAGCATCAGTAGTCTCTGTGAAGTAGGTTAATTAAGATTTAATAAATAGCTAATCTTTCAGCATATAAAATACAGTAATTTAGAGGACAGTGTGAAGAAAAGGAATCATAATCTAGCTCCTCATTAGGCATTTCTTACTATCATGCCTTCCACTTTTAAGAAAAAGAATTCCTTGATAAGAATGAGTTTGATTTTTTTTTCCCTTGAAACTAAGATGGCCAAAATTCATATGAGTCTAGTTTTAGGGTTTTGGACATTAAAGACAATTTGTCAAACAGCTTGCCAGGTACAAAGTATATCTTCTAGTATTTTGTATTTAATAGATTCAGCCTAGTAAGAGAGATATAGTCTTTGAAAACATGTGCAAATCACCTATTAAAAATACCTACTGAATTAAAATCTCAGATGAGGGCCCAGATATCTTAACAGGCTTTAAAAATAGTGATTAGGTGTAGGAACCTGTCAAGGATGGAGAGAGTAATAATTTACATTTGCAGTTTCTGCTGCTTCTGTCACATAAGGGCAGTGTGAAGCCAGTGAGACATGTTCATGTTAGAATGGCTGTCATCCAGGAGACAAAAGATGAATGTGTGTATACATGAGATCGTAAACTAGTATAGCCCTTATAACGAAAAGTGTGGTGATTCCTCAAAAAAATCAAAAACAGAACTATCATATGATTTAGAAATCTCACTTCTGGGTATATAACCAATAGAGAAATGCCTGCATTCCATTAGCCAAGATATGGAATCAGCATATGTGCTTATGAATGGGTAAATGGAAATGAAGAGAATGTTCATACACACACACAGTGAAATACTATTAAGCCATGAAAAGATGATCCTCCTATGGTAAACCTGGAGATAATTAGAATAAGTGAGAAAAGTCAGGCATAGAAGTACAAGTACCATATGATCTTACACACATACAGTAGAAACAGTAGAATGGTGTCTCTGAGAGGCTTAGGTGGTTATAGGGATGGTAGAAGCTGTTGAGATGGTGTTGCTCAAACAACTACAGTTAGATATGAGCAGTAAATAGTCTTAACAGATCTGTTGTTTGCACGATGATTAGAGCTAATAATCAAATACGTTATATTCTTGAGGAGCACAGGAAGGAGAATAGATATTACGTCTTCTCACCATGAAAGTGATCATTGTGATATGGCATGTGTTAGTTAGCTAGATTAAACTATCCATGATGAGTAAGTATTTCAAGGTATTGTGCAATGCATAAGAAAAATGAAAATGTTTTTATTTGTCCACCTACATAAATTTAAATTTAGAAGAAAAAAGAGAAAATTTTGCTGCAATATTCTTGATTTTGTATACATTTTTATAGTGATTGATATTTAGACAAGAGAAAATTGTCTTCCATCTGTCATCTTTTTTCCCTGTTCAATAATTTACCATTTGAAGGTAGCAATTGCTATAAAATCCTAATATTCATTAACATTTTTCTTCTTAGCTTAGTTTTTTCCTTTTGTTTTGTTTTTGGCTGTTTTCAGCAAAGACAACTTATTGTTTCTTTTGTTTGGAGGTTTGGGGCAAGGAGTGATATTTAGTGCTTAAAGCCTCATGCATACTAGGCTAGTGCTTTAGCACTAAGACGTACCCTCAGCCTTTTGCTGCTATTGCTTTGGTTTGGTTTGGTTTTAACACAGCCCCTCCTGTAACCCAGGCTGATCTCAAACCAATTATGTGCCTGAGAAAGTAAGCCCTTGAATTTCTGACTTTCTTGCCTCTACTTCTTAAGTGCCAGGATTAGGAAAGTTGACTACCACACTCAGCTCATGAAATACTTTGAAAAGATGCTTACCGCTTCATCTTCCAGGGTCACATTTGTAACCACAGTCCCGTCGGAGAACACAGGGGGATATTTTCTTGAACCAGATTGAGGAGATGGTTCTTCACTGAGACAGGAGAAAGTGGGTATTAAACCCCCGAGGGACTCTAACCTAGTGATGTGAGTGGAAAGAGTTTGGAGAAGAGTCATAGATCTACCTTAAAGGGAAGCTGAGGTGAAGACGCTTCCGGTGCCCTGAACAAGATGGGTGCAGGTGGCAGTTGTCAGGTCAGACGTCTGGGCCTACCGTAATATTAATTGAGTCTGTCACCTAAGATGTTTTCTTACAGAGAAATTTGGAAAATATAAAGCTAGGTTTCATGAGCTTTTAATATCTGTAACCAGGAAATGTTTTGTGCTTAATTGAGTTTGATACAGGCTTTATTGTCCCATTTTAGGGGATGTCCCATGTTAGGGTATTTTAATTCTTTCATTACTCTGAGTACTTATTTTCCACAGTTTCTTTCTATACATGTCCATCAGTAGGATGCCAGTAATGGGAAATTCTGAGTTACTTATATGTGTATATGTATGTATGACCCGTGAAAGCTTTGTTTATCTACTTACAATTGTATAGTAGATAATTTCTTATCTTTTAAATGTCTTCAATATATTGTTACATGAAAATGGCTAAGAAAGCAATATATATATATCTTACTCTTACATCTTTCTAATTCTATATAAATAAAATGTTAATTTTACTTCAGTGATAGATTACAAATAACTTTGTCTTTACTTATTCCTTGTTCAACTTTGTGTTACCTTAACTTTGTACACATAAAGCACTAGACCTGCTAAATGATGCCTGTAATCCTAGCAGTAAGAGACTAAGGGAAGGATATTGTCACAAGTTTGAGGGCAACCTGGATTGCTTAGTAAATTCCAGGCTTGCTTGGGCTACAGAGTGAACTCCTTTTTCTGAAAAGAAAAAAAATCCCAGCAGAGAGAGAGAGAGAGAGAGAGAGAGAGAGAGAGAGAGAGAGAGAGAGAGAGAGAGAACAGATACATACATAGATCATAAGTGGTGTTGGCAGGGATTTTTTAGTATCAAGAAGTTTGGGGGCTAAAGAGATGGCTCAGCGGTTAAGAGCACTGATTGTTCTTCCAGAGGACCTGGGTTTGATTCCCAGCATCCACATGGCAGCTAACAACTGTCTGTAATTCCAAGATCTGACACCCTTACACAGTTATACATGCATGCAAAACACCAATTCACATAAAATAAGAATAAATATTTTTAAAAAAGAAGTTTAGAAGTATTGCCATAATACTTCATAATACATAGTCCATATTAATGATATCCAAAATGTTATTTGAGGTTTATATAGTTAATATCAAGATTCAGATGACTGAAAATCTTTTTATTTCAAACTTTATTGAGAATATTTAAAATATTAACTTACTTGCCTACTGTAGAAATTTTGATGAACTGAACAGACTTTATTCATTGGTAATTTTAGAATCTTAGAATATCCAGGAGGAGGACAGAAAATGAACATCCACTTAGAAGTAATTTTTTTGTCTTTACCTAATAGCAGTTTTTTTTTAATTATTCTTCTATCTAGGGAAACACTGACTAGGTCATGTGCTGCCACACATTTTCTACCTGTTCAGTTAGTGTGGAGAAAGCAAACCTATGCAGCCAAATTAGGAAAGATCCCATTCTGAAGTAGCTATACTTGTACAGTTGCTCTGACCAAGGAAGTAAATGTGTATCCCTCCCCCCTTGGTTGAGGCCTCTCTAAGATGAAATAAAAGAAAGTGAAGACAGTTGTCACGTTAAAAATTAAATGGGAGACTTCCAGATGTCAGCAGTACCCCTCCAGTTATATCCCTTCCTGCTAAATGTTCTAAAGAGTCAGAAATAAACACCAAGTTAGAAATTAGGCTGAGTTTGGTCACACACCTATGCTTGTATAACTTAGCACTCAGGAGGCTGAGAGAGAAAGATAGTTTGACACCAGCTTGAACAAAGTAGTAAGATTCTGTCTCAGAACAAATAAAACGGAAAGAGAGATCAAAATGGTTGATGAATAGCCAGCAAAACTTTGATCAGAAACAAGACCAGGAGACCTGGAATAAAAATGGCATTCCAAACCTAACCTTGAAACCCACTTAAAGGGAAGTTTGGAATACATAATAAATGTTTATGCAGCCAAATATGTAATGAGTTATGGCTACCTTACCCTTAATTCAAAATATCATTAGTGTAATATACACACTGGGAGATATTAGTATAAATGTCGTTTAATAATTGACTAAATATATGTGATTTGGAACATTTGTACTCTGGAAACTGCTTATTTTTCTTTGTTAGTTATGCAGGAATTAGTTGTTCAAACCCTATTATGTATTGGCATTTATGCTACATATTGCCTCATAATGGCATGGCTCATTTAGTGGTGAATTGACTGACAGTAAGCTGTGGTTCATTTTCATTAAATCACAACTTGTAAAAACCAAAGTCAGAAGGTAATGTGTAATAAGGTAATAAGTCTACCCTTATTCCTCTCTTTGTTCATAGTCACTTCCTGTTTACTATCTGCTCATGCAAACAAACAAGCATCAGAATTCTAGTTAACTAAAGAGTCATATTATGTAATAAGTTGAAATCTTAAGAACTAGGGGTTTTGGTAGCACATGCTTTTAATCCCAGCCCTCAGGAGGCGAAAGCAGGCAGTCTCTGAGTTGAAGGCCAGCCTGATCTACAGAGTGAGTTCTAGGACAGCCATGGCTGTCACTCAGAGAAACCCTGTCTTGAAAACAAAACAAACAAACAAGCAAAAACTAAACAAATAAAAAGTAAAAAAAAAAAAAACTAGGGCTTTTATAGCTCAAAAGTAGAGTGCTTGCCTAACATGTTTGAGATCTGGGGAGTTAAGGGAAGCTTTGCTATATCAAATAATTACCTTTTCTTTTCCTTTCAAAGAATAATTCTCAATGAATTATAATCATTACATTATCATCTATAATAATCTAACTTCAAAACTTTAAGTATGATACTTAAAAGTATTTTCCAGATTTCAAATTTTTTACAGGTTTATGCAGCATAGTTAACCAAAGACTATGTTTCTATAATCTATATTAAGCACCCTAAGGTTCCCATATTATCCCAGGTTTGTGGTTGTGCTCATTTACAATTGATGGTCATTAAGGAATTTCCTTATAATCAATTTCCATTATAAAATGAAGTCTTTATTTCTATAAGAGTAAAAACATAAATTGAGAGATAAGTGTTTGAAAACATACAGATTGAAAATAACAGATTGAAAGTCTGTTCTTTGGAAAGAATTATGACATTCAATCACGTCAATACTAGCCTAATTATGTAAGCATCAAACAGGAGATCAATCAGCCAGCACTTACCTACTGGATAACGATGACAGAGCCTAGTATAAAGGTCAATGGAGAGTAGAAAACCAGAGCATGCAGAACATCAGCCCTCACACTAGCTAATGAAGAGTGGTTTATAAGAGGCACTTGTAAGAAGCATTTAAGAAGCAAGAAGAAATAATGTTGAAAATAAAAGAAGTCAGTTTGATAGCCACTAGTTCCATGAGGATGCCAAGGACTAAAAATGTGGGTAGTGTGACTAAGGAAGTTAATTTTTTTGTTATATTTAATTTCAAATGGCTACAAGTATACTAATCCTGCTGTGTTGAGCAGCTTGATAAAGTAACCAGTGTTTCCCTATGTAACAAGGGGATCTGAAAAATGAACACAATAAAGAAATGGATAAAATGGAGTAAGTAAAACAATGTAAGATGTGTTATCTGTTTTCTGCAGCCCTTTAAAATCTCATGAAAATATTTTATTGTATAATGCCACTTTTCTGCTGAAGTTGTGTCTTTCTAAATATGTTATTTAAAAGATATAAATAGTTGGGACTGTTAGCACAATTTTAGGGCTGATTATAGCAAAAATTTGCTCCTACTCTTCCACAGAAATTAACAATGTCCATTAAAGATTCTTATCATCCTTTATTATCCTATTGCTGAATTTTTCTTTGCACTGTATTTGGCCAGCGTGGCAGTGACTTAGCTGCAAGGGCACTAAATTTATCTCCTTGTTTCTGTGCGCAGGCAGATTTATCTCAGTACCAGATACCTGAGATAAAGGAGAACATATTTTCTCTTATCTTTGAGGCCATCTTGGGCTATATGGAAAGTTCTCAGTTAGCCTGGGTTACCTACAGAAACTTTCTCTCAAAAAGTAAAATGTCTTCAAAACATTTTTTCAGGCTTAACTTTAACAGTAATTTGTGATAGTAGTCCTTGTATTTCAGTGGATATTACCTTTTTAATCTTTATATTGCCAAATCTATTAACCCTCAAGATAGAATTCTATGGTGTTACTAAAACATCAATGACTTTTCAGTCCTTCAGTCTTGGAGAGTAGAGAGTCTCTACATATTTCACAAGTACTTACCCCAGTAGTTAGATTCTTGCTGCTATTAGTAAAGGTTTAAGACAGAACTTATGTGTGTTCCTTACTGGTAATCATTGATTTTATCTTAATTTTTTATTAAACTTTAAAAATTATACCATCAACAATAATATGGATGTGTGTAATTATTTGTCAGATGAGACCTGAGGGACTTTTCTCAGTAAATAAAGAAGTCAGCAAACACCTGAAAATAGAGAGGATGAAGTTCATGGTATATGAATTATATCTCAATAGAGTTATAGTTTAAAGCATCAGCCAAATAAAACTTGTTAAAGATAACACTGAAGGCAAAAGGCAGAGAAGCACTTCCCAACTGTTTTGAATGAAGACTTAAATTTGAGAAGCTTTCCCATTATAGAGAAAGATTTAAGATGTTAGTAGGTTGGGGTTTGTTACAGTCCTAATTTATGTCAGGATACAGCCATTCAAATTAGACCTGTCAGGTTTTAACTGGAACCCTCCCCCACCCCATACACACAGATATCTGAACTATTCTTTGAGTCAGAGCAGACAGCAATTGGGAAGACATTTTCAATGAGGTTGTTGGTAAAAATAAGACCTGGTAACTCTCCTTTGCCCAGCGTTCAAGTATCAGAATTTTAACTAGGTTTTTCTTTTGTTTGAAACAGTGATGACTCGTGGCACTGCCTCCAGCCCATCCTATAGATTCATATTGAATGATGGGACAATGCTTAGCGCCCACACCAAGTGTAAACTTTGCTACCCTCAAAGTCCTGACATGCAACCTTTCATCATGGGAATTCATATCATCGACAGGTACTATTTATTTGGAGAGAAATTATAAGCTAGGTGTAAGAATAGTATGATGAGTATATCTATCAATAATAAATATTAATTATCTACTAGTATATCCATAATGGGTTTAAGAGTTTTGTTACCAAATAGTTTTGTTGTTCATAAAGGGAGACAGGAAAAGTGGGACTAAAAAAAATCATTTTTAGGGGATCAAATAAAATGGTGCCTAAAAATTTACAGCATTCTTCATAGGCACTTACAGTCTTAAAAGAGCTCTCAGTGTTTATAACATTGTTACTAATTTATTTTCAAGGGTACTTTATTAGGATAACATTTATGGCTCTGGAGTTCAAGTTGACAGTTTATCATAGAAGACTTACTCATTAATTAAACTCTCAACTTGAAGTCTTTCAATATTGCTTCTAATTTGTTCCCTCCCTCTAAGTAAAATTTATACTGATACACATAACAAATTCATGAGATTATTCTTTTATACTGCTATTTATTTAAAAGCCCTAAGTTATTACTCATAAAATTTAGCTTTAAAAACAAAGGCATTTCCCCTCACTTCATCTTTTTTCCATCTGATGTTTTGCGTATTGGAACATGGTAATGCCAGTCACAAATCTGTTGTCATAGATACACATTTGAGTAAACAGCTCTGGTAAAACCTGAGTTCAATATTCTCACTGTTTCTAGTTTTGGCTGAAAATTTCCTTGTGAGTGGAATTAGCACAGTTCTTTTTTCATATTGTGATTTCTCTTTCAAAACATCTGCTATGTCTGCATATATCACCCTTTTTAATTTTTGCATCAATGACACAGTATTTTCCTTACCCAGTCTTCCTTTTTGGAGTTGAAATACTTAAAAGCTGTAACAGAGGAGTCATAAAAAAATGTTTTTTAAATAAAGGCGTGGGAAGTTTCTCTTTCAAATAAAATTATTTAATAATAATAATTGTACTAATTTTAGAAAAGTTTGTTAGTATACCTATTACATTTTTTGCAACAGCAAGAGGTTTTTTTTTTTTTTTTCACACAGCTGAAAATGTCAGTGATTTAATAGTCCATAGGTGTCATTTCCTAGGAAGTGATGCTGCCCTTCAGAATGGTAATGGCAGTTCCCTGGTTTTTCTTAATTTAGGGTAAGACAGAGACTCTCTACTTGATAGCTTGAAACATTAAGGAGACTAATGGCCTTTTTTTTATAATGACACCATGAAAAAAATAATAATTTTTGAAATGATTAAGTAATAATGTATTTTTCTCCCCTAGGGAACACAGTGGGCTTTCTCCTCAAGATGACACTAATTCTGGAATGTCACTTCCCCGAATAAACCCCTCAGTCAATCCTGGTATCTCTCCAGCTCATGGCGTGAACCGTTCTTCTACATTGCCACCATCCAATAATAACATGGTCTCTGCCAGAGTAAACCGCCAACAGAGCTCAGACCTTAATAGTGGTAGCAGTCATAGTAATTCTAGCAACAACCAAGGGAGTTTTGGATGTTCACCTGGAAATCAGATTGTAGCCAATGTTGCCTTAAACCAGGGACAGGCAGGTTCCCAGAGCAGTAATCCTTCTTTGAACCTCAACAATTCTCCTATGGAAGGTACAGGAATTTCCCTCGCACAGTTCATGTCTCCGAGGAGACAGGCTAATTCTGGCTTGGCAACAAGGGCCAGGATGCCAAACAATTCATTTCCTCCAAATATTCCAACATTAAGCTCCCCAGTTGGCATTACTACTGGTGCCTGTAATAATAATAACCGATCTTATTCAAATATCCCAGTAACATCTTTACAAGGTATGAATGAAGGACCCAATAACTCTGTTGGCTTCTCTGCTGGTTCTCCAGGCCTTAGGCAAATGAACTCACAGAATTCACCTAGCAGATTAAGTATGCAACCAGCAAAAGCTGAGTCCAAAGATAACAAAGAGATTGCATCCATTTTAAATGAAATGATCCAATCTGACAACAGTGCTAACGATGGCAAACCTCTGGACTCGGGACTTCTGCATAACACCGACAGACTCTCAGATGGAGACAGCAAATACTCTCAGACTAGTCACAAACTAGTCCAGCTGTTGACTACAACCGCAGAACAGCAGCTACGGCATGCCGATATAGACACCAGCTGCAAAGATGTACTGTCTTGCACAGGAACTTCCAGCTCTGCCTCCGCTAACCCTTCAGGAGGTACTTGCCCCTCTTCCCACAGTTCTCTGACTGAGCGCCATAAAATTCTGCACCGGCTTTTACAGGAGGGCAGCCCCTCAGACATCACCACTTTGTCTGTGGAACCCGAGAAAAAGGACAGTACGTCAGCTTCTACTCCTGTGTCGGTGCCTGGACAAGCCCCAGGGAACGCCAGCATAAAACTAGAACTGGATGCTTCGAAGAAGAAAGAGTCAAAAGACCATCAGCTCCTTCGCTACCTGTTAGACAAAGATGAGAAGGATTTAAGATCGACTCCCAACCTGAGCCTGGATGATGTGAAGGTCAAAGTGGAAAAGAAAGAGCAGATGGATCCTTGTAACACAAACCCAGCCCCAGTGACCAAACCTGCTCCCGAGGAGATTAAACTCGAGTCCCAGAGCCAGGTGGGTGACTCTGGCCTTCACAGAATGGGCATTTCTCATTTCTTCTCTTTTGTCTTCTCTTTTCAGCACTAAGACGATAGATAATTCAGAGGTTGAAACCATAGAGGACCATCAGACATTCCTTCTAAAATTATGGAGCAGTGGTTTACAGCCTTTTAATGCTGTGACCCTTTAATTCAGTTCCTCGTGTTGTGGTGACCCCAAACTATAAAATTATTTTTGTGCTACTTCATAACTGATTTTGTTACAGTTATGAATTCTAATGTAAATATCTGGTTTGCGGCAACAAAGGGGTTTTGACCCACCGGTTGAGAACCACTGTTCTAGAGGCTGTAATAGTCCTGTAGTGTTTTTAGATGATAACCCTTCTTCCTTCTCTCCTCTCCCTCTTTCTGCTATCTTTCTGTAGAATCACAGCTCACATCTTAGGACTGTTTGGATAGTCAGTCTGTAAATTAAGCCATTCTAGATATATGTGTAGTAGCTACAGGCTGTCCTTAACTCACAGAGAAACCCCTGCCTCTGCCTCCCAAGTGCTAGGGTTAAAGCCTTGTGCCACCACACTCAACATCTTAGGACATTTTAGAATATACCTTTCTTTGTTCCAACCTCACATAATAAATTCCATTCAGGGACAGAATCTAAGACTGCATGCATTTTGAAAGAAGTTCTCCAAAGGACTATGGGTAACAGCTAATTTGGGGAAAACTCTGATATGAACGAAATAAGAGGACATAGGTAAGGCAACATGGTCAAGGCATTTTTCTAAGGCTGTGTCTGCTGTGTTCTGCTTCTGAATATCCTCAGCAGAGGACGAGAACTTAGAGATTATGCATTGGCACACTGTTGCCTTTACCCAGCATGTCCGGAGACAGAAGTGAATGAAAAGGAGCCTGTAAGTGTTAGAAACGTCTATGTTTAGGATGTTGTAGAACAGGTGTGAAAATTAATGGGCAGATCCATTTATGGTGGAATTACTTATAAACTGAAAATTTTTGAAAAAGATGAATCCTTTTAGATGCTTTCATGTTATGTAGAGGTAGACACCCTTCACAACTGAATGATGTACATTCACAGTGCAGTTTATTAAGACTCTCCATTGTGAGACAAGAATCACACTTAATATGCCCAGCCCCTTAGAGTTTCTGCTCTGTCGCTTAGGCTCTCTCTCTTCCTGAACACATTCTACTCCTGGGAAGGTTCTTAACATTCCTGAGCTAAGCCATGTCCTCTCCCTATTTTGACTATTTCTTTACATGTATGCTCTTTGAAGATAAGGCTGTGTCTCAAGCTTAGGTACAATAAAACTAATATTTAAATATTAAGTATATTAAAATATCAAGCTTTAAAATTAAACTTTAAAATATTCTTACAAAATAATTTCACTATATGTCAGAAAATGCTAGTATGTCAGTCTCAGTGCTTATATGTACGCATTTCTGCTGAGTTTATACTTAGAAGTGGAATTGCACAATTCTAAAGTATGCCTAAACTCATTGTTAGTAGGTATGATTTTTCTATTGTATGAGAATTCCTTGTAATTGCTCTATATCCTTGATAATGTTTGGTATTGACAGTCTTTTAAGCTAAACCATTCTAGAATATATGTGTAGTAGCTCATAGTTTTAGTTTACAGTCTCTTATAAATGTCCATTGATCATTTGGATATTTCCTGATCATTTGGATATTTCCTTTTGTAAATTGCCTAGTCTAGTCATATCCTGTTTTTTTAATGTGCTTTCCTCTGTCTGTTGATTTTATACATATATGTTCCTCATGTGTTTAAGGGATGATCCTCCATTGGTTATATATTTGCAGATGTAGCTTCTATCTTCATTAATGATTAGGCGGGGCTTTTGATGTTATTATTTTGTTTTGTCTTGATTTTTATGAAGTACAATTTTTATTTTAATATAGTTGAATTTGTTCATTTTTTCCTGATGGCTATTGTTTCTTGAGCATGTATAATAAAATAAAAGACATGCTTAGAACTATTCATGAAATATTACTTTTATTAGCTAAAAACTGGAAATAGCCCAAAACTTCATCATAGAAGAATGGATAATTATATTGTGATATGTCCATGCAAAGAATTATTCAGCAGTGAAATTAAGGAATTATTGCTGCATGTGACAGCATGTGAACTATAACAGACTCAAAAATTTAAAATACATACATGTAATTCTGCTTATACTATCTAAAAGAAAAAAATGAATTTCACTTAAATAATGAAACTGAAACAAGGTAGACATTTTATGCTAATTAATTATCTCACAGTATAATTACTACTCTGGAATAAAGGCCAACTTTCTTTTATATATACAAAGACTCTATTCTTGGGTTTTCTGAGATCTTTGAAGTTCACAGTTTTTAAAATTGTTTTCTATAAACTTCTTGTTATATTTTTAAAAGATATAATCATATAAATTTAAGCTATTACAGAATTTTGAAAGCTAAGACAGAAAAATAAAACATCACAGTACATCATAACACAACTATCTTCCTATCTTTTCAGCCCAGTTTTTCTTATATTCATACTTCTACCAAGCTGTATTAGATAAATAATTTGTTACTACATGCTGTTGTATATTATTTCATAGAGTCTAAATTTTCCCCAGTAGAATAGGGAGATTATATAATTTCTTTTTGTTATTGTAGTTTTTGTTTTTTGAGACAGGGTTTCTCTGAGTAGCCCTGACTGACATGGAACTCACTTTGTAGACCAGGCTGGCTTGGAACTCAGAGATCCACCTGCTTCTGGCTCCTGAGTGCTGGGATTGAAAGTGTGAAGCACCACACCAGGCCAGATCGTGTGATTTCAGTAAAGCTCTGCTCCCCTCTCTTTTTAATTCAGTCTCTGTTACATTTGTTTTTTTTTTTTTTCCTCTGTCTACAGATGAAAACATAAAATTCCTTCCTGCTAACGTTTGTTTCTCTTCTCAGTTTACAGCTGACCTTGACCAGTTTGATCAGTTACTACCCACACTGGAGAAGGCAGCACAGTTGCCAAGCTTATGTGAAACAGATAGGATGGATGGTGTGGTCTCTGGTGTCAACATCAAATCAGAGATGCTGCCGGCTTCCATTCAGCCCACCACTGCCAGATCGGCTCCCAGGCTGAACAGTATGTACTGGACAATATTCCATTTTAAGTGTTTAGTGGAACTGTGGGGTTATCACATTGTCTTACTCCATGATTTCAGAACCCTTTTGTGTATTAAGAATGAAATATTTTTTCATTATACCACTCTAAACATTAGTTATTTTTAGACACAGGATTTAACTCATCATTCATTTCCATTTAGACTAGTTCTGATGTGTCCCAGAGTAGCCTCAAAATCACTTTGTAGCAGAGGATGACCTTGAACTCCTAACCCTTCTCTCCAGTACTAGGATTATAGTATTCACTGATGTTGTCTATTTCTAATGTAGTAAAATCCCTATCCTTTTGTAATTGATGCTGTGGTAAGTGGTTGAGGGTAAGGAGAGTGAAATGTGTTTTTATCCACAGCATCTCATAATAACACTCAGAAATACAATATTGGGTCAGATCATGTTTTTCAAATATAAGTATCTGTGTCATGATTTGGGAGATGGTGGTCCAAAAAATAGTGCTACTGTCTAAATTTCCTGATGAAATTTTACTTGGCTATCAAAGTTTCTAGCTGGTCTTGAATTAGAAAAACCAATCCATACTTCTTTAACTAGAATTTCCTAAACTTTCTAGATCATAGAATTACTTTTCTTAAGTAATACACTTTACCCCACAAAATGAATTTTCCATGGAATATTATGTAGGAGACCATGGTGCTAAGATATGTCACTGTTACTCTAATCCAGGTTATCTGTCATTCTCCTAGTTAAAATAGACTAGTACTAATACTTGAACTTCAGGAAATTGAGACTGTCAGTCTATTTTCACACATCAGATTTCAAAATTGGAAAAAAATCATTGATGATAATTCCACTGTGTGACCTTGAAACTAAAGGAAACAAATCAGTCAACTTGTAGATTATGTATGGTTTCCTGCCTCAGTCCTGCCCATATTCTAATGGTCTCCAGTTTGGGACTTCACTTGCTTCATTCTTACGGAGCCTTTAGGTGTCAGGACCTAGTTCCTGGAAATTGACCAAGATTTCAAACAGCTGCTAAGACCCTGAGTCTTCTCACTGACACGTTGGAAGCAGGGTTTCAGTTAGTCAGAGCACTGGAGGAGGAGTCAGGAGCCTAGATTCAAGCTTCACATTCTCCATTTATTAACAAAGAAATGAATTTTCTGAGTCTTACTCTCTTAATTTACAAAGTAGAATTGAGAAGACCATGCCAGACCCTCTACCACTTGCCTGGTGGAGTGAAGACCATCTTGGATTACATGAGACCATGTCTCAAAATAAAATATAGATGATAAAAAGTTTTTTTCTGATTGAAACATAATGCCCCCAGAGGCTTACCCAGCTGGAAACACAGTAAAATTAAGGACTGAAAAAATAAAATAAAAATCTATGTATTGATTGTTAGGATTCCTGTTCCCTTTCCTATCAAGTGTGAGAGAATGAAGGGCTTTTCTCAGGAGACACAAATGCCCAGGAAGAAGGTAGGATGTGGATATAGAAAAGAAGACCCTATTGCACTGTGTGCAGAAGTCATCCTACCATCTGACTAATGGCACTGAAGGCTGCTAGAACTGAGAAGCCTT
Organism: Sigmodon hispidus; assembly: GCA_004025045.1. NCBI lineage: Eukaryota > Metazoa > Chordata > Mammalia > Rodentia > Cricetidae > Sigmodon > Sigmodon hispidus. Next base: position 120,702 of record PVIH01000836.1, on the reverse strand, counting down.
GCACTGAACCTGCCCAGTGAACAGTACAAGAGCACTGACTGAGCAGATTCAGCCAAGGAATGATCAGGGCTTTAATAAAGTTGTGCAGCCTGAGTGAGAGCAGAGCAGCCCGGCATCTTGGACCACTCTAATGTGAGCCCAGGGGAGGCAGACCCTGGGTCTACAGAACAAGTTCCAGGACATGCAGAGCTCCACAGAGAAACCCTGTCAGGAAAACAAAGAAGGAAGAGAGGGGGGAAAAGAAATGAGAAGAAACAAAGTGCAATAATAGCACAGTGAGCACACTGGCTCATGAACTCAGACGGACGGAAAGAGAAAAATAACAGGAAGAACCTCTTGGAAATGATTTGTATAAATTAAGATACTAGAAGGCAGAGACAGAAAGATCACCACAAGTTCAAGGCCAGTCTGCCATGTAGTAAGTTCCAGGCCAGCAAGACTACACAGTGAGACTCTGTCTGGGGGAGAAACAGAAGTAAGTATTGACTAGTGTATATATATGTATTTGTATATATGTAAACAGACAGACAGACTGACTGAATGATGAAGGAAATGTGAAAAAAGCCCCCCCCAGAAAATGAAAAACACAGAAGAAAAAGAAAAAGTTAAAGAAATTGCAAGATCTCCCTAAAAGGGCCAGTATTAGTGAGAATTCTATAAATAAACAAGTAGAAGAAACTAGAAGGAAGGGAAGATAATACCAAACAGAAAAACGGGAACTTTTCTGAACTAATTGAGGATATGATTCTCCAGATTCACAGGCTTCAACAACTACCTAACACAAAAAGTTCTCTGGGTTGGAGAGATGGCTCAGAGGTGAAGAGCACTGACTGTTCTTCCAGAGGTCCTGAGTTCAATTCCCCGCAACCACATGGTGGCTCACAACCATCTATAATGACATCTAGTGCCCAATTGTGTATGCTGTATACATAATAAATAAGTAAATCTTAAAAAAAAGTTCTTATACTATACCTGATGTTGTATAATTCTGAAACATTATACATATTCTAAATATGCTTATTTTTATAGCCAGGTAATCCCAGCATAAGGAAAGCAAGAGGCAGGCAGATCTGAGTCAACACAGCTTCTTGTTTGGCTTGATTTCTAAGGACTGATTTGATTTTGTTGTTTAGTCTGGTTGTTCTGAGACACTCTTGCCCTGGAGCTTTGCCTATATAGACCAACTGGTCCCAAACTTATAGCAGTCACCTGCCTCTCCTGCCCACTATTCTCACTATGCCTAGACAACTCAGCTTTTTGTTTTGTTTTGTTTTGAGACATTTACCAAACTAAATGCAGATGGGAAGAACTGGAAATGGAGCGGGGCATGAACAATGGAAAAAGCAAAAAACAAAAAAAAAAAAAGATACCATAGTCAAATTATCTGAAAACAGTTACAACTGGTAATAAAATAAAAATCTTTAAGACAGAAATGACACATTATATCAATGAACAACAACACTACCAAACACTAATTTCTATTCCCAGTACCAATTAAAATGAAACATAGATGTAAAAGTGATAGAAGAACAAATAAAACAACTGAGTGCCTCTACCTAGGGTCGCTCAGAAATAGGTGAAGTAAAGATGTTTTACCAGCAGGCTATACTACCCACAAAGGGGGTGGGGGAGGAGAAAAGAAAGAAAATGGAAATAGAAACTCTTCCTCTACATAAAATATTGAAGCAAACCAACTATAGAAGAAAAGAGAAAATAAGGCATAGTAACTAAAAGAAAAGAAAGTGCAAATATAATACAAAGGAAACTACATGATTAATAATTATGGTTACATGAATAAGATAGCACAGTAAAGGAAACTGCCAGGAAGGGGGAAAGAATCTAAAGAGGAAGAAGTGCTTTGTGGTGGTTGTGCCTGTTATTAAGGGGATGTGAGTTTAATCCCTGGCTCTGCTAGGAAAAAAAAATTCAATTATAAAATAAAGAAAAATATGTGAATGAAATTAAGTAAATTTAAGAAGAAAATAAAAACTAAAAACAAGGATTTTTTAATAAAGTAAAACAATACTAAAATTGTAAAGTTAAAAAAAAATGATTAAGAGCTGAAGAACTCAGAGCTGAAGGAATGGATCAGGCTAAGAGTACTGGCTGCTCTTGCAGAGATTCCAAATTAACAGCATCCTGATGGCAGCTCAGTAACTCCATGTTCAGGGCTCAGATGCTTTTCTTCTTCTGGCCTCCACAGGCACCAGGCATGCATCTGCTGGGCAAACATTCATACACATAAAAATAAAATATTTTGAAAGAAGAACTGGAGAAGCTTCTTCCTTGGCCCTTTTGGATGGTCATGACACAGCTGGACTCTGTTGTCAGACCTCTCTGCTCCTCTGTCCAGGGTGGTGCTGATATACACTGAGGACTGCTCCTCCTTGTCACCTTCAGGGCTGCATTCACTTAGTAGCATCCCTTCTTTGTAATCAGGGGACCTAATACTGGCCCCAAAGAGCTCTGTGTCCTGGTTAGATTTCCCCCTGGCTCCAGAGCCTCCTTGCTTAGTTTGTCTACCCAGGAGAGCCAATACCCAGGCCAGAGATGTGTCTCCCAAGTGTGTCAGAAACTGGGGAAAACAAAGTACTGAGCCCACACTGGAAGGGCCTGGCACTCTGTCGACCAATCTCTGTTCTCTCAGGCCCCACTCAAAGCTACCCCAGTAGATGGAGGAAGCTGTGAGAATCCAGAGTCTATGTGAGGATCATTTATCACAATTACTTCATGCTCCATCCTTTCTATACTAGTGTTTTTATTTTACGTTTCTTTCAATATTGAATTTGCTTGCTCTCTCGTTGCTGTTATTGACATTGCTTGAGTGGTGAATGTTCTCTGACTTTCAGTATATACTAGAAGACTTAGAATTTGGGAAATCTGGTCGCTAGTATGTTTCTTTAGCTAAAGACGCCTCTTTTTCTGGCTGTGAAATGGGTTCTAATTGTAGAAGCCTTTTTTCTTTCTTTTTCTCCTTTCTTTTCTTCCTTCCTTCTTTATTTCTTTTATTTAAAAGGTTTTTTGGTTTTTTTTTAAAAACATATCAACCCCTGTTTCCCCTCCCTCCCTTATTCGCAGTCACTGTGTCCCCTGGGTCCCTCCTACCCTCCTCCATTCCACAGAGAGGGTAGGAACTCCTAGGGGGAGTCAGTACAGTCTGCCATATCAAGTGGAGGTAGGAGCAAGCCCCTACCCCCCCTCCCCCCGCAGTGTCAAGCTGAGCAAAGCTTCTTTCTATAGGGAATGGGCTCCAAAAATCCACTTCATGCATTAGGGATAAGTTTTGGTTCCACTGCCAGAGGCCCCACAAACTGCCCATGCCACACAACTGTCATCCACATTCAGAGGGCCTAGTTTGGTTCCATGCAGATTCCCCAGCTGTCAGTCCAGAGTCAGTGAGCTCCCACTAGCTCAGGTCAGCTGGCTCATGATCTTAACTCCTTTGCTCATATAATCTCTCCTCTGTAGAGACCTCATTTCTCAGTTGCTAAGAGGGACTAGAGATCAGCAGTAGGGAAACTCCTTGTGGCAACCTTGGCACCCACTTTGGGAGACTCCCTGGGCTGAACTTCTACCATGAGTCACAGACTCACCATTTTAATCCATGGGCACATTCCAAAGTCAGCTGCATCAGAGCAGAGGTCTGGGAGCAGCTGTTCACTGTCCTTTAATTGTCCCAGCAATAACCCATGACCTGTTTCTGAGCTGTTGTAGTGCTCTTCTGAGAAAACCTTCTTCCTGGTGTCTCAGTTTAGTTGAGTTACAGCATCAGCTTGTTTTCCTTTGTACTTTGTCCTTTAGACTTCATAATTCTGCTAATGCTTCTCTGTTCCTTTTACTTGTAGATTTTCCCCTTTTTATTTTTTTTTATTTGACTAATTTTGGTTTTATTCTTTTGGTTATTTGTTTGGGGATTTTGCTATTTTTTGAGATGGGTTCCTGCCGAGGTCGGCCTCAAGTTCTCAGGAGTTCTCTTGTAGTCCTACGGTGTCCTTTTGAGTTGTCACAAGAGCCTGTCTTTGAGAGTCAACTGAATGTCTGATAAGTTATTTTTAACTAAGCTTGTTGACCAAAGAAGTAGCAATGAAGCTTGAAGAGGTGGCATAATTGGCACTGTGCTTGCCATGTAAGCATGAGACCCAGAGTCAACCCCATCACCCACATAAAACTGAAAAGTTAGACATGACAGCACACACCTGTAATCCCAGTACAGAGACAGGAGGTTCCCTTGGGATTGCTGGCCAGATCAGCAAACTCCAAGTTCAGGATGAGACTCTGTGAACATTTGGGTTCTAGGTCTCAGGTCATGAGGAAAACTCCTCATACTTTTTCCATCATTGCATGGTCTTGTTGATGTGTCTGCTATAACCTGCAGCACAGCCTTACTCCAGTGAAATGAGTACACAGAGTGGGTAACTGGGATGTGCCTGCTCATCTTCTTCACTGAGCAGGCCTGTTTGAGTTCCAGTAATCCAACTTCTGTGGCATCAGCGTTAATGAATACTAATTAGCTATTCTCACTAAAAGTTCAACCACATATAACCAAGTAAAGCTAGATTTCACTAGGCACATCCCAGCAACACTCCTGCATTCAAAAAAGTTTTCCACTCTGTGATGAAAAGGAAAGAAGTAATAAAAGTGACTCTAAAGCACAGAGGAACAGAAATGATTGCTGTCATCTAAACTTTAATGTGTGAGGAATCAGCTAGGTGTGTTGCTGAGAGATAGTTTAGCCTGGCTGGACCATAAAAGTGTTCTTCCTTCCTGTACACAGTGGGAATTAAATGCTGGCTGGTGCAGTAACCTTATAAATCCAGCTAGCTGTTTGAGAGTGTTACTCCCAAAGGAGTGGAACTAAGCCTAGAAATGTCATTATTTTATTATTGTCATTGTTTATTATTTTTAATGATGTCCATAGTTATTAATGCTTTCAGGAGGATCCAGGGTTTCCCAAAATTTTAAATTTGTAATGAGGTTTTGCAATATTAAAATAAATAAATAAGATGGAGAGTACATGTAAATAATAGTAAATAAGGATATAGCTCAGCTGGCAGTTTGTACAGCATATATGAAGACCTGGGTTCTGTCTCTAGCACCACATGAAACTGATCATGGTGGTACATGCTTGCAATCCCAGGCAGCCAGAACAGAAGGATCACAAGTACAAAGTAAAAATGAGTCAGCCTTGATCTTGATAGCAAGTGCCTTTTCCTGCTGAGCTCTCCTGCCATGCCAGTATTGAAAATTATAATCAAGTTTATCTATAAAGAAACTTTTTTAAAAACCTGTGGACTGGTTCAGTAGTTCAAGGGAGGTCCAGAAGTATTGGAGTGAACAAATGAGCTCCTCCTACATAGGTTTTTACATTCCCTCAACATATGCATTCCTTGATGATTATTTTTTAAATCATATTAACTTTTAGATCATTAAAATGTATAGCTATAAAGTAATAAGTTCCACATGGAATAAGTTTTCAGAACTTGAGATTCATTTTACTTTTTTGTTTAGAGGTTACATATAGTGTAGTTTTAAATTTTTATCTTAGTAATTAAGATATTCACATACTTATAAATGCAAAGCAATACCAGTATGACTATGTAATATCATCTTTTCATTCTAGAAATAATGTCATCTCTTTTGTAAATCCAAACAATATATGACAGAATTCTCTTCATCTTCTCTGTGTGTGTGTGTGTGTGTGTGTGTGTATGTGTGTGTACACATATATACACACATGGCAAGAGACTAACCACTTAAAAGCCATCCTAGTCTACATAAGCAAACTCAAGGCCAGCTTGAGCTACACATTGAGAGAAAGACATCATACTATGCACATTGATTGTATTGTATTTTAACCTTTTCCTTGGGTAGCATGCTGTTTATAACTTGCACATTCTTATATCTATGTGGATTAGGGTTAATCAGAGTTGACTGGTGACTGATATCTTTACCATTACAGAGACTTGTAATGAGTAACCTTATATAGAGATGATTATCATGTGTGAGGGTATATCTGAGGTATAAATATCTGGATCAAAGGATAGACACATAGATAGTTCTAGATGATTCTTCTCATAAATTATACTGCTGATATTCCTGTTTTTGTAAATCTTTCTCAGTACTTTGAATTATGCACTTTCTTATCTGTACATAATTCTTAAAATTTGTAAAAAGAAAACTTATGTTTCTTAACAATATAATTTCAAACTGTATTTCTTTTACTCTAAGTTAAGTTGACCATTTTCAATGATCTTCATAGTCTGTGACTATTTATCTACTTGGTTATTGGTCTCTAATTTATGAGAGTTTTTATTTACTAAAGAAATAAGTTCCTTTTTTAACTTACTGTTTAAAAGACAACAATGACACTCTAACTGCCGTGTCCAGTTACTGCCAGATACAACACACACTGAGCCAGAAGTTTCCTTTTCAACAGCCGAGGAACATTAGCTGTGAATGTGAGAATGGGAAGTGGTTGGATCAACCATTGGAGGTAGTAACTTGGGCAAAAAACGGTCTCCTCAAAGACTTTGCCTTCTCTTTGCTGTGCAGAGTTTTTTTAAATTATTAAATAACCTTTTTCTGGTTTTATTGTAGCTAATACAGAGTTTCTCTTTGGCTAGACTTAAGTTGATATGATGTAATGTTGAGCTGTTTGCAGAATCATGTCTGGATGTCTTGAGCCTAGGAGTCCCAGGACTGCATGGACAATGTAACAAACCTTCATCTGAAAGAATGATATTATCTATGTGTATGTAAAGGCTCTACTAGCAGTCCCTGTGGGCTCCTTTTTTAAACTCCACTTTAGCTGCCTCTCTCCAAAAACTGGCCTTTTGTCCTATTTTACATGCGCGTGCGCACACACTCACACACACACATTTTTGTGGTGAGAAAACAAACGTGACTAAAAATAGCTCCCCCCACCCCCAGGAAATGAAAGAAAAAATGTGTATTTCCTATACTCTTAACAAGTAACTCAGATTTTTCTATAAAAGGCAGTTTCTGAAGGAAGTCTAAAGACTGAAATAGTGCTAAGATAAAAACCAAGTTCCTTTAAGCATAGAACCTATATAAACAAAACTTTTAAGTGACTCAAAGTGGTTTGTTGCAGATTTGATTGTTGTTTGTTTTTATTTACTAGTGTCTGCCTGGACATCAGACTTTACAGATAAATCTTATTCTCTTTGTTTCTTTTGGGGATTTCATTTTGTTTTTTAATATGAGATAAGACAAGCTGACCTCCAGCTCTAGAACTTCCTGCCTTAGCCTTTCAATACTAAGATTATAGGTATGTGCCACCATGCCTGGCTAGGTTTTGAAAATATTGTAATTTATTCTCTTAGGATTTTCCATCAAAACTAGTAAAATAAGATGCTGTGTCCTAATATCAAGTTAAGTACACTTTCTAACACAGTGCTTGGCATTGATAGTACAGAGCTATGTGCATTTTTAAAAAAAAAAAAAAAAAAAAAAACCACTTTTATTTATTTATTTATTTGCCTTGGTGTTTGCCTGGAACTGAAACTACAGACAGTTGTGAGCTGCCATGTGGGTGCTGGGAATCGAACCTGGGTCCTCTGGAAGAACAGATGGTGCTCTTAACCGCTGAGCCGTCTCTCCAGCCCCGCATTTTTTTTCAAAATGAAACATAATTAACTTTTTCTAGGCTATATTTCTTAAAGAGTTAGTACTGAAGATCTGCTGTTAAAGTAGAACAATAGGGCAACTTTAGGAAACGTGGCCACTGTCCTGATTTAGTTAGTGATAGAAATCAAGTTATTTTCCCGTCAGTGTTTTAGTTGTATTGTTTATTGTGTCTTTCAGAATCCTACAGAATTTGATTTCTGTGTCCTTTGTCACAGTTAGACGTACATTTAATTCAAAGTTGTAGTTACATCCATTTACATGAAGTAAATGTCAGACTGGACTTTTGGTTCAGCAGTTTAGAACCTTGTTGCTCTTGCAAAAGACCCAAGCTCAATTCCTAGCACCTACCTACATGTTGGCACAAACATAAGTTCCTAAATATCTGGTAACCTTTTCTGGCCTCCAAAGGCACCAGGTACATAGACAGTGAATCTTAATTACTGTTCTATTGCTGAGAAGAAACACCATGACCAAGGCAAATCTTATAAAAGCATTTAATTGGGGCTTTTTTTTTTAACACTTTTAGAGAGTGAGTCCATGACCATCATGGCAGGAAGCAGACAGGCATGGCACTGGAGCAGTAGGTGAGAGCTTTACATCCTGACACACAGGCAGCGGGCAGAGAGAGAAGGAAGGAATGGAGACTGGGCCTGGTGTGAGCTTTTGAAACCTTAAAGTCCTCCCCCATTGACACACCTTCTCCAACAAAGCTACACCCCCTAATCCTTCCCAAGTAGTTCTACTAGTGGGGACCAGACATTTAAACATATGAGCCTATGTGGGTCATTTGCATTCAAACCCCCACCCAGTGCACATACATATGTGCAGACAACACTCTTATACATAAAAATAGACAAGTCTTTTTTTAACTCATCATCAGGATGGTAAGGCGGTTCAATAGGTAAAGAGTTTGCTCTGCAAACAAGAGGATAAGGGGTACTTAAGAGCACTGCATGTTCCCAGAGATTTGACCCCCAGCACTCACATCTCAGCTCACAGCTGTCTGTAACTCCTATCCCAGGGGATCTGACACCTTCTTCTGGCCTCTGAAAGGGAGGCACACTCAGTACCCAGACATACATGTAGTTAAAACTCTCATACACACTAAAAAAAAAATAAGAAAGGGAAAGAAAAACGTAGGAGGTGGTAGTAGACAGTAGTAGTCTGACCTCTTGTGTACACATAGATGAGTACACTGGCACACATACATATCACAGATGCACCAAATAAAATGAAAAGAAATGTCTATGTGGGTTATAGTTTCTTTATGTTAGAAAATGAGCTTCATGTGTTTTATATATTTTTAAGACACTCCCAAATCTACTCATATCATTCATAATAAAAATGGGGAATTGGGGGTTTGTTTTGTTTTGAGACAGATCTATGTATCTCAGGCTAAATATGAACTTCATATACAGATCAACTGATTTCATACATGTGGCAATCCTTTTGCCTCAGCCCCCTGGGTGCTGGCATTACGGATGTGTGACACCACAACCTGCTAGAAAGTGAAATTCTGCCTAAATAAATTTTTACTAAAACTTCCAAGGCCTAGATTGGGTGTATAGCTCAGTTCCTGGCATGTATAGGCATGGCTTCAGTCCTTAGGACCATAAAACAGCAAACTCCAAAGCCCTTTTACTTTTTAAAAATTGTTCAGCAAGGGCTTCTATAACATAACACCATAGATTATTTTCTCGCAGTTCTTGGAGGCCAGGAGTCCAAGATCAGGGTGTCAAAGTATGGTTTCTTCTGAAGCCTCCTTCCTTGTCTTGGAAGTTCTTCCCTCTGTGATGTGGGTGCGCTGATCTTCTTTGCTGTGAAGACATTAGTTATATTGAATTAGGAGTTACAGTAATGACCTTTTTGCAATAAATTACCTCTTCAAAGGTCCTGTCTCCAGACAGTCATATTTTGAAGTCCTGGATATTAGAATTTCCACATAATAAATTTTGGGTAGGGGACTATATTTAACCCATAACAATGATGGATCAGAGTGTATTCATTTTAGAAATGACAAATAATCTTTTTTAATATTTATTTATTATGTATACAATGTACAGAAGAGGGTACCAGATTTCATTATAGATGGTTGTGAGCCACCATGTGGTTGCTGGGACTTGAACTCAGGACCTCTGGAAGAACAGTCAGTGCTCTTAACCTCTGAACCATCTCTCCAGCCCAACAAATAATCTTATAAAGAGAGAAATAATCTTACTTTCTCTGCCTAAAGTGAACCAAAAAAGAGATACAAGGAGAGCCTCCTAGAATTTTCTATTAGTATTTGTGATTTTATAAGAGAATCTAGGTAAATTAGCATCTCAGAACACACTTTTTTCTCTTTTACATTATCAGTATATGTACCTTATTGCATTAATCAATCCTCGAGTGTCTGAAATTTAGATTGCTCTTAGGTTCCCTACTTCAGACATAGCCATAAAACTTTCAGAAAGCTGCTACATGGAGCTAGATAAATGAGATGTTTAGTTATCAAAAGCAGTGGCTGCCCTTCCAGAGGACTTGAGTTCAACTCACAGCACCCATATGGTGGATAACAACCACTTATAACTCCAGATCCAAGGATCTGATATCTTCTTCTTGCCTCCTTGGGCACTGAACGCCTGTAATGCACAGACGTATATGCAGACAAAACATCCATGCACATAAAGTAATTTGTGAAAGCTCTATAGATAGATAATTTTTTCTAAAGTGCATGTATTCATAATCCTGCCTGCTGTCCTCTGAGTATCAGAAGCATGAGCTTTGCTGCAGCTGTATAGTTACCTCTCAGAGCTCCGCCCACTCGCTCAGCAGCCTCCAGCTGCAGTGCCTTTCAGTGCCCCCCTTGTCTTTGGATGTATTGTCTTCTCGCTGTTGCACTCATTTTATGGAGTAGGCTGAAAAGCAACAAACCAAAATGATGCTATCTTTAAAACAGTGACCTCTAACATCCTTGATCTCCTATAGTGATATCAGCCTGTGCACAGGAAACACCAAATTTTGTTTTGATTAAGACACCTTTTCTCATTCACATTTTACTGAATGTAGACACCTTCCAGCTTAAGTTTCTGAATACATCCCCCCTAGGTCATCAGAATAATATTTTATGGGGAAATCCTCTCTCCTGTATAATTTGTTGTTGCTGAGATGTTATCTTATCCTCCTTTGTGATAGTGAACTCTTTCTCTTCTATCAGGATTGCCTGAACTAGAATTAGAAGCAATCGATAACCAGTTTGGACAACCAGGAGCTGGCGATCAGATTCCATGGGCAAATAATACTGTGACAGCAATAAATCAGAATAAACCAGATGAGTAAGTGAGACACTTTATATTTTGTACACTATCATATATCATCTTCTAAGCTAGGAACTATTCTCTCCAAACTTAATTCCCATCTACACTAGTATTTTTGAGCTATAAATTGATGTGAATGTTTAATAAAAATGGGGTACCAAAGGACACAGTCAATCAGATTAAGAAGCTTCATTTACCATATTACCTCCAAGCAGATACACTTTATAATCACCACATAATTAATATGGTGTGTGGGTCTCCTTTTATATTTCATTCTTGCGTTTCCATGTATCCCTGGGACCTGATAAACTGGCCTTATTATACTAATTATGTTCCCTTTAAACTTTTAGCTATGGGTTATTTTGCTTGTTATTTGTCTTGGTTTGCAACAATAATATGTAAGGAAAGAAAATATATCTGCTCAGTGTGCCATTCTCATTGGCATTTAGTTTTTCAGTTTACACAGACATCTGTGTTTTGCAACATAGACTACATCTCATACATGGCAGTCAAAGAAAGAATAAATATATTTAGAACAGTATCTGAACCATTTTCTCAAAAGAATAATTCTTTCATATATTGCTCATGTAGTTATATTTTTATCTTCTATATATGCCTAAGTTTTATTCATCAATTAATGTCAGTTTGAATTAGACTGCAAGTTGTCTTCTTCATGAATCAATGAACAGTTTGGTTTTGAGCCACTAGTTACTAGCACTTTAACAATTTTCAACTTAATTTCTTTTGTATATAATAGTTACTTTGTATTATCAAGATAATTTAGTCATCTTTGAGAGCATAAAATAAATTCACTGTTTTGACTATTCTGCAGTCATAATTACTGGTATCCACACAATAGAATAAGAATAAATCTGAAGGTCTATGAGGTGGTTCACTGGGTAAAGTGCTGCCACAAAAGCATGAAAACCAGGTGTGGATCCCAGAACCCACATTTAAAAAGAAAGAGAGGGGAGGGAGGGAGAGAGGAAAAAAGAGAAAGCGAAGAAGGAAAGAGTAAATCTAAGCATTGCTTTCCCTGTAATCCTAGCCCTGGGGAGCAAAGTCAGAAGGGAAGGGACCTCAGGCTGCTGGCTGCCAATCTAGCCAAAAATGAGGTTCATGGAGAGACCCTGTCTCAGAAAAATAAGATGAAGTGATAATTGAGGAAGATACCAAGTATCAACCTTTGTCCTACACACACACACACAAGAATATATCTGAAAATAAGTTAAACGTATTTCCCCTTTCTTAATTATATTTGGCTCATTTTCATTTTTCAGGATATTCTTGAAGCTAACATGAAAAACATGGAAACTTTAAGTTTAGTAGTTGACAAAAGAAGGGAAATTTCAATTAAGCTATACAATAAATACTGTTCTATGCCTAGAAAGATGACTCCATCGATAAAACGCTTTCTTTTATAAGTGTGAGGATCTGAGTTAAGATTCCTAGAACCCATTAAAATCTGAGTGTGCTGACACAGATCTATAATCCCACTCTGGGAGGCAGAGACAAGATGTGCTCAGAGGCTTACTAGCCATTCTGGCTAGCCAGTTAATGAGCTCCAGGTTCAGGGAAACCGTTTCTGAGAAACTAAAATAAAGGACTAGAGAAGAAGGCCTCTAACATCAACCTCTGTCTTCCACTTGTGCATACGGGGTCTCACACACACACACACACACACACACACATCCAAGAACATGTTCTCTGAATTTCTACACACTGATTATAGAACATTTCATTGCCAACGTAACAGATCCTAAAACCAGATTAGTGCATATATGTATGTGTTTGCATTCTTAAAATTGAATCATTTTTTTCTGCCTTTCTCATCTTCTGCTCCCATAGCCAGTGCATTAGCTCACAATTAGATGAGCTTCTCTGTCCACCGACAACAGTAGAAGGAAGAAATGACGAGAAGGCCCTTCTGGAACAACTAGTGTCCTTCCTCAGTGGCAAAGATGAAACGGAGCTGGCCGAGCTAGACAGAGCGCTGGGGATTGACAAGCTTGTCCAGGTGCTTGCTCAGAAGTAGCTGGAATGTCCAAAGCAGTTTTAAAGCAATGGTCCCCTTGGGTGATGAGCTTTCAAAGGGCAAGAATTAGAATGAACATCTTCTAAGACTTTCTAGAGATAACTTGCTCCCAGATGCAAATTTATGTAGATATACTTCTCATTTGTTGCCAGACTTTGTTTATAAAATATTTTGGCTTCCTTTCCAACAGGGAGGTGGATTAGATGTATTATCCGAGAGATTTCCACCACAGCAAGCAACACCACCTCTGATGATGGAAGAAAGACCCACCCTCTACCCCCAGCCATACTCATCTCCTTCCCCTACCACCAGTCTCCCTGGCCCTTTCCAAGGCATGGTGAGGCAGAAGCCTTCACTAGGGACTATGCCAGTTCAAGTAACACCTCCCCGAGGCACCTTTTCACCCAGCATGGGCATGCAGCCCCGGCAGACTCTAAACAGACCTCCAGCTGCACCTAACCAGCTGCGACTTCAGCTTCAGCAGAGGTTACAGGGGCAGCAACAGGTGAGTACTGTCCTCTGCAGTTAATTCTTCCCCAAGGTTTATACCACTCTCTGTGACAACTCCGTTGCTACAGTGAAAGTGCCCTGTCCACTCTCAGATCTTGGTGATAGACTCAAAACCATCCTCGGACATCTAGGGTAGAAGTAAGGAATCTTTTATTGAAGAATGCTGATTATAGCAAAATACTTTAGAACCCACAGCTTAAAAGCAATATAATTTTTGTTTTTTAAGATACAAGCTAGTTTTAGATTAGATATCATATAATTACTAAATTAATAAAGAGAGATGTAGCTTAGTTTATAAATTAGAAGAAGGAATACTATTGGATTGATGAGACAAAGTAAAATTTATTTTATATAAAGGTAGTGAGATTGAAATCTAGTGATATTATGAATGAAAGAGAAAATACATTTGAGGACCTAGGATTTGTGCATGATTTAAATGTCTTATGAGCCAGGAAATGAATCAATGTAGTGCTATAAATATTTAAGATTGTATTAGCAATAGGCAGGGAGATGATCAAGGACCTCCTTGATGATATCATTTTTAAGAAGCATGACTGGAGCTGTAGACCGTTGCCGTTTGTTATTAATTTTTTAACCATTCATGTATATTTCTTTGAGTTTCTAGAAAAGTATTTGAAGAAATTACTTAGAGCTGTACTAATTGGGAAGAAAAATAAATAATAAGACGTATTAGAAAGATGTGACAGTAGTGGAAGGCATTTCCAGCATACTTAAGGCCCTGTGTTCAGCCCTTACATCCTAGAAAAAGGAAGGGCGGAGTGGCATAATGACTGTTAAGAGTAACCAGTTCTGAATGCAAAAAATAGATAATTATTTTGCCTCATAAGGAAACATATGGATCAAATAAGAGAAGGTAAATTCTCAGCACACTGCCTGGCATATTGTAACATTTAATGAGTACTAACTAGCTTTATAAAATTATATTCAGCAAGTATAATAAACAATGTAAATGTATTTCTATAAACAGAGGGTGATGGTAAAAGAGAGGACAAGGAGAGATGAAATGGGAAAATCTAAGTGATGTTATACAAAGGAAAGGAATGTGTTTTAAAATTCTAGGATAGAAGAAAGCACTCAGTGATGAATTAAGAAACTAGAGAAAGTCATATTCCTAAGGAGCTAATGAAGATTAAAAAAAAAAACTTGTTAGACTTGCTGATTCCTTGGTTATTGTTATGGATGTGAGGCTCTCTGTGTTTTTTGTTGTTTCTGTTTTTGTTTTGTTAGCTTTTCGAACAAGGTCCATATTGCCCAGGCTGTCCTCAGACTCAGAATTCTCCCACCTCAACCCACCAAGAGCCAAGACTATAAGTGGGAGCATCATCACACCCAGATCTGTCATTCACTTTCAGAAAAGGAAATAATCTTAGAAATTCTGGTCATCTTAATCAAATACACTTGGGGTGCTACTTTAAGTACCCTCAAAGATGCAAATAGCAAATCATACAAGGAACTTAAGGAGGCAAACCTGTCTATGTCTGTGTCTACCAGAAGCATTGAATCACACTGTAAGAAGTGTACTAAATCCGGAGAGTAGAGGTGTGCTTATGTACTCAGTGTACAAGCTAAAGTTAAGATATGGTCTGAAGTTAGAGGTTCAGTGAGCAAGGCCAGCAAGGAATGAGATCAGGTTCCTGAAATAATGAAACAATGTTTCATGTTCAGTTCAGGGAAAAAGCTGGGTTTGCATCCATTTCTTCAAGTGGCTAATGAGCAGAGGACTGCAAAGAGTATCCATGAGATAAGGATGCAACAGAGAAGAATGTCTGCTTTCTTGAAGGCTTGTTCAAAGTGGGAAGTGGAAACAGAATTTGTTTCCTGTATCCTTACAGCCATGGCCTTTTGAGGATAGTAAGTGTATAAGTTAGGTACCAAGAGTCCCTCTGACTTTTGTTTTTAAGAATCTTTATTTTTAAACAAGTGTGAATGTTTTATCTTATTCCACTAGGTTTAAAATTTGTATTTAAACATTTACATATTGTATTTACTTTTCCTCAAAGTCTATTTTTTTCTGATCTAATGTGAGTCAGTAAATAAATGAATCCAGAGTTAAGAGGTAAGTTGTTAGGAAAAGAATTTAATCACTACTCACAGGGCTGGCTTTGGGGTTTTTTTTTATTATTATTTGTTTTATTTTGAGACAGGGTCTCTCTGTAACAACCTTGGCTGTCCTGGAACTCACTCTGTAGCAAGGATGGCCTTGAACTCACAGAGATCTGCATGTCTGCCTCCCTGAATGCTGGAATGAAAGGAGTGTGCCATCGCCGCCTGGCTGGATTTTTATTTTTATAAAACTCTAATAGGCTTTCTTCTTACAGATAGTTCAATAACAATATCCACAATTATTCATTTATATAATTTACAAGTTATGAAAAATTAAGCATCAAGTAACATATTGCTGAATTTCATTGCCAACTACTCAGTAAACCAATGCAGGAGGGTCGCTGGAGCCTAGCAGATTAAAACCAATCTGGTAACTGTGAGAACTCAATGTAGCACAGAAGTAGAGTGCTTACATAGCATGTGCAAGGGTCAGTCCCCATCACTCTAACAATACTAAAAACAACAACACAAGGTAGTATTAATGTTATTGTTACTGGAGCTCTGAAGGGGTTATTCTTTCCAAATTATATTAAGGAAGAAAGTTTTAATCTATAGATGATTTACAATGAAATCTTCCAGATGTGCTTTATTGTTACCTGATAAAGTAAAGGGATACCCAGACCTGTGATACCACCTGATCTAGACTGAACTTCCAAACCAGTGCCTTACAGATTATTCTTGGAGATAAATATTGATAGTTATAAATCAGAAAAAAAAGATTTGTGATGGACAAATTGCAGTCTACCCTTTCTTGGAGATGCATAGTGTGCTTTGGCCAATTAAAGTTGCATAAAATTACTGCAGTAAATAAATCTGTTTCACCTTATGTAACCCTCATTTCCAGTACGTCCTACAGCACAGTATGCTATTTTCCTGGCACATCTATTAATATCCTGCAGAACAATGTTCTTTGGAACACCAATTTGGGAAATGTGGGTCTAAAGTGATTACTTCTTCTAGTTAAATAAATAATCCATTTTCTCAGAGCATTTGTTTCTTATGTAATTCTCTCTGGCTAATGATATCATGTTGAATTTTCCCCAAGTATATATAATGATCCAAGTGAGAGTGCTGCATGGGGGCCTTGGCTTTCTGTTTATCTCCCAGACCTTTGCAGGGCTGTGTTCACTTCATACTTGCTTTTCATTTATGATATTTTAAGATCTAAAGCTGTTTCTTTTTGTCTAATATCATACTTCCCTGAAGTAACTTTTTACATGCTTTCAGAAGTGCACGAATGTTGTATGCGTGTATATTTATGTGTATATCCTACCTTTAGATGTTCTGAAAGTAGTAATTGTCTGATAGTGGGAGTCATTAGTCTTTTGGCAAATAGAATGGGAGGTGTTACTAAACCCACACTTTAAAACTTCATTAACCAGGAAAGTTTGTGTTACTGTTAAAGTCATGCCGTGTTTGCCTGTAGGGGTGTCATCCTTCCTTGTCTTCATTTCCCTTAGTTGATGCACCAAAACCGGCAAGCTATCTTGAACCAGTTTGCAGCAACTGCTCCTGTTGGCATGAACATGAGGCCAGGCATGCAGCAGCAGATCACACCTCAGGTAAAACAGAACCTAGGCATTGGTAAACTTCTCCAGCTCAAGCAGTGTCTCTTAGTGTTGGCTAAGAGTGCTGCTTAAATGGCCTGAGAGCTCAGCTTTAAATGATGTTTGTGGTGTAAATTGTTTCTAGAATTAATTAGTAGCCTACTTGTCATGTTCTTTCTGGTACTTCATCTAAAGGCAAAAGCTCTGTGTTTCATTTTACTGTTTTTTTTTTTTTTATTGTTTCATTATACCAGCTGGTCAAATAGAAAACCGTGCACCATGACCAGCCTAAACATCAGCAGTTTCTAAAGATCCTTGTTTATAAACCTAAAGTCATGGAATTTTACACTTAAAAGTAACTGGATGGGACCAGTGAGATGGCACAGTGGGTAAGGACACTTATAGCTTGGCAATCTGAATTCTCCAGAAGGAAAAGATCCACTCCACAAAGTTGTCTTCTGACCATTACCTATGCAGTAAGGCATACATGCACACACATGAACAATAATACAGTAAACAGAAGAACTGGATGGATGCAGGTATGGTAAGCCCAAGCACTTAAAAAGCTGAAATAAAAAGATTCCAAGTTTAAGGCCAAGCTGGGATAACTGGCAAAAACCTACTATCTCCAGGGCTTTGCTCTAAATCTAAAATTAAAAAGAAAAAAAAAATGGATGGCTTTGTAATAGAAAGTTTCTGGCCCAGAACCGGCCTAGCCCCCAGGTTCAGACCCACTTGCACCTCTGCTCAGGCATATTGCTAGCTAACTCTTGCATCTTAATTCAACCTATTTTCATTAGTCTGTCTTGCTGTGTGGCCTGTGGCTTACCTACTTCTTTACATCTTGCTTCTTGGGCAGCTGGATCTTATCTCTCTCTCTCTGACTCCGCCCTCTTTCCCCTTTATATATGCTCAGATTTCCTGCCTACTTCTAACATACCCTGCCACAGGCCCAAACAATCCCTTTATTAATGAATGATATTCACAGCATACAGAAAAACATCCCACATCAGATAGTCTTCTGAATGGTGGGATCTAGTATTCACTTCCTATTTTTTTTATATATTTTTACTTTAGCAACTTCAATTTTCTTTAACCAATGTGATGTAAATATTGAAAGACAAGAATTGTAAAGAAGAATCATAATCATACAAAACTCTTTATGAGATATGGCTCAGCAGATAGCAGCACTAGCTGTTCTTCCAGAGTACCCACATTTAATTCCCAGCATATAGGTCAGTGGTCTCCAAACCATCTCAAAACCAACTCAAGTTCCAGGTGATCTAACACTTCTGGCCTCCAGGAACACATGCACTCATGTGCATATACCCATGTACAGGTATGCACACCTTTAAATAATTAAAAACAATAAAAATATGGGGCTACAGAGATGGCCTACTGGGTAATAGTGCTTGCTGCTCTTCCAGAAGACCTGAGTTCAATTCCCAGTACTCACATTCCAGCTCACACCTATAATATGAACTATAATGGGATTCAATGCCCTCTTAGGATGTGCAGGCATACATAAAAGCAAAGGACACCCATATACTTAAAATAAATAAGGAAATAAATCTCTAAAAAAATCTATAAGGGACTGGAAAAATGGCTTTGTGAATAAGAACACTGACTGCTCTTCCAGAGGACCCAGGTTCAATTCTGAGCACCCACATGGTAGCTCACAACTGGCTGTAACTCCAGTACCAGGAGAATCTGACACCAACTTCTGAATCTGGCTCATGATACACAGACATACATGAAGGCAGAATACCAATACACATAAAATAAAAATAAAGAATCTTAAAAATAGGGTAAAATAAAATAATGAAAATAACTTTAAAATCTCTTCATGAAATGGACCTTGATAAACTTGGGACAAATACAGGAAGTTACCACTAATCAGAGGGATGGTGCTGATGAGGCTGCTTCTAAAACAAATATGAGCATCTTCATGAGTTCAAATTCTAGTTTCTTGGTCTTTTAAGTTGTAAACCTCAGTCTTGGATCTCATATAGGAGTAATTAGGTTGTAAGGAAACAAACCCTACTTTAGTAATAAACATGATTTCTGTCAGAAAACCATGTTTCAGATTTTTTTCGAAGTGGACGACATCTACTTGGCAGATTTCATCTTAAGGAAGCTGTATAAATGCTTCAATCAGATCTTAGTCTGAACTGACACATTCTGAGGAAAGCTTTATTGATATTCCATGTTGCTTTTCATGTGAAAACTGAAAGTGATTTCAGCCTAATTCATCCCTCTTTCCTCATCCAGAATCTTGTAGCTATTAAGCCACTTATGATAATGTTTAGAGTATTATTATGCTGCATAATGATATAAAATAGCTGTTTCCATTTACTTCTGCTAATGATCTTATTTCTAGTTATTATTTTCTTTTTAAATGATAATTTGTTAGGCGCTGAATCTCCCAATTTGTAGTTTTCCACATTTTAATGGCATTTATAAGTTTTCCTAAGCATAAAGGCAATACCTATTTATTATAATTTGAGAAATGCAGAAAGAATAATGAAGAAAATCAACATCACTTTCAATCATATTTTATTCATTTAAACAGAGTGCAGCAGTAAAGACAATGAGGAAGAGGAAGACTTGCTCTGTAGAGAAACAGAGAAGTGCATTAGAAATGGAAATCTCACTACATTAGGTGAACTCAGTCTCACTGCATTAGGTGAACTCACAATCTGTGTTAGGTGTATCATAGTCTCACTGTGTTAGGTGAACTCATCAAGCATAGCTTGTCTGACCTCTTTGAAGTATTTATGTTTCTCAGTGGTTTTCTTGTCCAGTATAACAAAATTAGTTAATGTTTACTTTGAGTTATGTAGTCCTTTTTGACATTCATTTTTGAATTTGTGTTTAAACATCTAGTAGATATTATCTTAGCATTTATTAGCTACTTGTGTACTCTAAAATGTACTAAGGGACTGGAGAGATGGCTCAGCTGTTAAGAGCACTGGCTGTTCTTGTAGAGGACCCTGGTTTGGTTCCCAGAACCTACATGGTAGCTCACAACCACTTGTACCTCCAGTTCAAGGGGATCTGACACCCCCTTCTGACCTCAGCAGGCTCCTGCATACATGTGGTAAACACACATACACATAAAATAATTTTTTAAAAAATAGAATATATTTGATTTATTTTTCCCTGTAATTTTACCTAAAGAATCCTTCTTTTCCATCTTAGTTTTCCTTGTAGCCTGATGGTTGCTACATTTTATTTTATTTCCAGCTACCAGACTTTATCCTATAAGCTTTCTATAATAGATAGATGATTATAATAATTTTAATAAGTAAGGTGTTTTTCTTTGATGTGGGAAAGATGGGGAAGCAGAATGGTATATGCACAAAACACTGCAGGTGATAGAAGAGCAAGAAGATCATTGCCCAGAAGGTTCAATGAAATGTTTTTGTTTTCTTTTGTCCTTTCTTTTCTTTTCCAATTTTTATTTTATTTTAGTTTTTATTTGCTTTGGGGAGGGGAGGCTACAGGAATGGAGGGCAGATATGGAACAACTAGGAAATGAGTGGGATTAAGGAACATGATGTGAAATACCCAAAGATTCAATAAAAAATGTTTTAAAAAATAAAAATCATCAACATTTTTAAAAAAGATATTTTGTTTTACAGCCACCCCTGAATGCTCAGATGTTGGCACAGCGTCAGCGAGAATTATACAGTCAGCAGCATCGACAGAGGCAGATTATACAGCAGCAAAGAGCCATGCTCATGAGGCACCAAAGTTTTGGGAACAACATCCCTCCTTCAACTGGACTGCCAGTTCAAATGGGGAACCCCCGTCTTCCTCAGGGTGCTCCACAGCAGTTCCCCTACCCACCAAACTATGGTACAAATCCAGGAACCCCGCCTGCTTCTACCAGCCCTTTTTCTCAACTGGCAGCAAATCCTGAGGCATCCTTGGCCACCCGCAGCAGCATGGTGAACAGAGGCATGACCGGAAACATGGGAGGACAGTTTGGCACTGGCATCAATCCTCAGATGCAGCAGAATGTCTTCCAGTATCCAGGATCAGGTATGTGGTACTCATGTTGCTTTTTTAATTCTCCTGTACATGCAGGTCCTGCTTTACATGTGCCCTGACTTTGGGGCATGTGCTGGGGAAGAAAGACTAAGTGGTAAAATCAGGAGAGGCAGGCTCCAGGCTCAGTTACCACTGAAGAGTTGTGTGATTTCAGATTGTTCTCAGATTGATTGCTAGCTTTAATAAATTTGGGGAATAGAAAACTTTTAACATTTTATGTACAAAGCAAATTCACTTACTTTTCTCTCCTTAATCCAGTGAAATCTACTCAGACAAAGTCCTTCTTAGCTGGCATGTTTTAGTGCATTAACTCAGAGTCATTGGATGATTTTTGTTTTGTTAGTTTATATAAGGATAGTCAATATTTACCAAGTATCTCAGATTTTTTATTGATTATTCCACTTTTAGCTAAATAAGTTATTACGTCCTGCACAGTGAATATTCTGATTTCTAGAGATTGTTTTAATCTTTTGTTTTTACTGTTCTCACTGCCTTTATCCCAGACAATAATCCTTATTTTTATTGCCTTGAGGTTCTAAAAGACAGTAATGATAACACAGACTTGATTAATCTATAATGTTTTAATCACATTTATGCAAAGTTAATGACCATATTCCTTGAGTATATAAATGAACTAAACATGAATTTTAAGGCTTCTTAGAAAAGACTCCCATGAAAAGGCAACTAGTGGACATGTGCAGGAAGCATGTGTCTCAGCATTTGAACTCTGTCTGGTACCTACATTTTTTTCTTCTAGACAAGCTTCTGTTTAAAAGAAAATACCTTTTACAAAAAGTAGCTTTTCTTTGTAAAGTCAGTATTCATAATATAAGCAAAGCCCAGAAGGTGGATGCAATAAGAAGGCGTAGCTTTATCTGCTTGCTAACTGAAATGAAATGGCAGTCCTCAAAGGAGCAGCTTCAAAAGAACACTGTAAATTTGTTACTTTTCATTGAATAACATGTTTCAAGATGCAAGTGTTTCATCTCTACTCTCTAGATTGTAGAAGTGCTGTGTGTGACAGCAGTCCCTCCGACTCTGAAACCAGTTGTTAAGTTGGTGGAATCCAAGTTCCAGAAAAGCTCAACCTTTCTCAAATCCCTCAAAGAAGGAAAGATAGGGGTGAGGGATTGCAGGGCAGTACAGGGAACAGCAGGAGGAGGGCAGGGAGGAAGAGAGAGTTGGGGGGGGAGGACATTACTTTGTTCCATCTTAAGGAAACACAGATGTGAAGGCTTTCAACCATATTTTATACTTCTATTTCTGTTGCCAGTAAATTTGACACAACTGAGGCCAGAGCTACAACTCTCCCTCAGGTTCTTTATTGGCCAAGTTCCTCTTTCTACTGGACTCTGGATAACAACAGTGTCAGTGTAGGTTAGCATAAGCAATGTCCCATGCTGGTAAGAGAAGTTGAGGCCTGGGAAACTGTACATGTGAAATGGCAGAGAGTGCAGGTTTCTGTACTTTCCCTCAGTTTAGCTTTGAACTTATAAACTACTTTTAAAAGTTCTGTTTTAAGATTATTTTAAAACTGGGGGCAGGGGCCTAGAGAGATGGCTCAGTGGTTAAGAGCACTAGCTGCTCCTGCAGAGGACTCAGGTTTGGTTCCCAGCACTACATGCTAGCTTATAAACATCCATTGCTCCAGGTCCAGAAGATCCAGCACCCTCTTCTGGACTCCATTGGCACCAGGACACACATGATATATATACATACATGCAGGCAAACACTGATAAACGTAAAAGAAATCTTTTTTCAAAATGTAGGTAACAAAATTAAAAGCTCAACACTAAAACAACAAAAACAAAGGCAACCATTCGAACATACATGTTGTATAGAGCAGGAAGAAGCATCAGAAAGCATGGTAGTGGGGGCTGAGGATTTAACACAGTTGGTAACAGTATGCATGAGGCCCTCTAGTACTACACCAGGCATGGTGGGACGTACCTGTAGCACTTGGGAGGTAGAAGTAGAATCAGAACGTCAAGGTCATCCTAAGCCATGTATGTGTCCCTTATAAAGTCAGTGCAGGTGAAGATCCTGTCTCTCAAAAAAAAAAAAATTGCTCATTTTAACTCTGTAGCATAATATCTAGAATATTTTGTCTTTTCTCCTTCAGGATATACTTTTTTTCTCAAAGAAATTATTTCATCACATATAAAATTAACAATACATCACACATAAATATTTTAAGGCTGCAAACAAAATATTTAAGTGTAGAATTCATGAAAAAATCATACACATAAAAGTGAAGATGATGTCAAATACAAAAATGTATCCTCAAGAACAATAAATTGAGGAAATGGCTCCAGCTCCTCTCGCCTACCTTCTGCAGGCATCAGGCATGTACATGGTACATACACATATGTACAGACTCACATACACATAAAAATAAACCTTTTAAAAAAAGATACTTGAGTTTCTGAGGAAGACTTGAAGGAATTATATTAAATTATTTTGAGCTGCTTATGGCATTCTCTTCTTTGAGATTTTTATAACTTTGTCTTAAAAGCCTTCAGCTGTTCTTAGGGAAACAAGTATAAAAGACAACAGTACTAGAATAATAAAAACATGAAAAGAAACACTTGTTAAGGGGTTCCTACTGTAGGTAGAATAACAGGAGCCATATTTATTCTTCCATGTGAAGGAAGCAGTGTCACACAAAAACACAGGAGTTCTAGAGATTGGTGGACTGTGCTGTAGAGCAGAGACCAGCTCAGAAGGCTGGGAAGGCTGAGTGGGCAGGGTCTGTACAGAGGGCTCCTGCAGGCCTCAGCATGCACATGTTCACACTTGCACACAAGGTAGGGCCAGAGCAGCAAATCTGAAGACTAGAAGGAAAAGTTCAAAGTTCACACAGGGCCACTTTCTCTCCTAACCAGCCTGGAAAACCTCATAAATCATGGTTATCAAGTAGAATATTGTTTTGCCTCAATAATGGGGCAAAATAAATCTTAACCCAAGCCTTGTTCTTGATTTATCTAGGTACAAGACCCTGAAGGAGGTAAGGTTTCCATATAAGCTAACCACGACCCAGATAGTAAACTCAGAAACACTTAAATATTTGACTTTAACAAGTCTAGCTCTTAAAAAGGTAAAATTTAGAGAATCTGAAGTTTGGCATTAAAAAACAATCAGGCATGCAAAAAAGCAGAAAAATATAGCCTGTATTAATGAGCAAAATTATCCATCAAACCGAACCAGACTATTGAGAAGACCAGGGAACCAGAGAGGGGACAAGAGAAGACGATGACAGGGGTGAATATAATCAAAGTATATTATATACATATGGAAAAATTCCATAGAACTATTATTTATATATCTCATACACACTAATAAAAAAAAGGTGAGAGAATGATTGGGAACTTTAGTGTTCAAAAATAGGAAATTGAAGGACTTAGAAACTGTGAATGTGTTCTGTGTGTTCATTAGTTAGAAGGAAGCTATAGTAAATATATAGTAAATAGATATGTACATAGTATCAGTAAAATGGAAATCAAACCTACAAAGAAGAGGAAGATAGCTGAAAAATACAGTAGAGGGGTGTTCAGCTGAACACAAACTACATAGGAGGAGAATAACAGTAGGAACTATTCAAGATGAAAGATGAGTAAGTTTGCAGGGCACAGTGTCCCACACCTTTAATCCCAGCATGTAGAAGGCAGAGGCAGGTGAATGTCAGTGATTTGAGGCTAGCCTGATCTTCATAGTGAGTTCCAGGACAGCCAGGACTCATCAGAGAGGCCTTGTCCCCAAAATCCAATTGTGATAAGGGTTGGAGAGATGGTTTAGTAGTTAAAAGCACCTGCTGCTCTTGCAGAGGACCTGGGTTTGAGTCCCGGCACCCACAACTGACTGTATCTCGAGTCTCTGGAGATCCAACACCTCCTCTGGCTTCTATGAGCAATGCATGCATTTGGTACATAGACACGTATATAGGCAAGACATCCATGCACATAGAGATAATAAATAAACTTTTAGAAAATCTTAAGAAAAGCATAGTAAAAAAATCCTGATAATTTATTTGAAACTGATCCTTATAATCCATTGTGATCAAAAATTTCAACATGGCTTTTAGCAAATGGATAACTTATCCTACATTATACATTCTGGTGTATATAGAAGCTTAAAGGAACTAGAATAACCAAAACAGTTTTGTATAGGAAAGTCAAAATTAAACAACTACCTAATTTCAAAGATTTTACACAGAGGGAGGGAGGGAGGGAGAAAGAGGGAGGAAGGGAGAAATCACTAGAACAGAATAAGAAGCCTATAAATAAACTCCTATTTTATATCACTTATGCTTTTTTTTTAAACTTTATTTATTTATTTATTTGCCTTGGTGTTTGCCTGGAACTGGAACTACAGACAGTTGTTAGCTGCCATGTGGGTGCTGGGAATCGAACCCGGGTCCTCTGGAAGAGCAGACGGTGCTCTTAACCGCTGAGCCATCTCTCCAGCCCCCTCACTTATGCTTTTTAAGATAGTTATATTGATTAGTTAAACTGCTAATAAGCATGTTTCTATTTTTAAAAAGGAATAAACCCTGAGCTGATAAATGCTACAAAATGGTTGAATCCCAGAAGTACTATGCTAAGTAAGAGAAGCCAGACACAAAAGACCAGATATGATATATATATTGATATCCCTATGAAGTCTACAGATTTAGCTCCTTTGGAAGAATGCTTGTCTAGCTTGTGCCAGCCTTGGGTTTCAGCTTTACATGATTGCATACATACTTATAATCTCAGCAATTAGGAGATAGAAACAAGAAGGCCA
The DNA here is from genome assembly GCA_004025045.1 of Sigmodon hispidus. NCBI lineage: Eukaryota > Metazoa > Chordata > Mammalia > Rodentia > Cricetidae > Sigmodon > Sigmodon hispidus. The sequence goes on along the minus strand of PVIH01000836.1, from coordinate 94,705 downwards.
GAAGTTCAAGGTCATTCTTGACTCCATAACAAGTTATAAGCCAGACTGAAATTCTTCAGACTCAGTCTTGAAAACAAACAAAAACCAGTATATATAGGGACAAAATGCAGATCACTATTTGCATGAGAACAGGAATTATCTATTACAAAGAGGGGAATCAGAGGTGATGCAGATGCCTAAACTGCTCTGTGATAATGGCTGCACAACTCTGTACATTCACTAATTGAATTTTGTGGATCCTATGGGTGACATTCATGTTTATAAATAAAGCTCTTTTAAAGAGGGGAAGGAAGGCAGAGCACCCAAAGACACTTAGGGAAGAGTGGCCAGCAACTTTCTGATGATTTTGCATTTCACAAGTAGGTTTTTCTTGCCTAATTATTTTCCTTTCTCGTTATTTTTTATTAGACAAGTAATATACTATGTATGTTCATTCTTTTTGCCCTTGAAAATTTTTATTAGCACAAAAATAACGTAAAAAATCAAATATAGGCTTACTATACAAATCAATATCTCTGCAACTAACCCTAACCCTAACCCTTCTTCCAAACTTCATGCTTATTCATCTACTTGTACTAGGATTTTCTGCCATATTTTTCCTCTGTTAAGGAAGGCATTTCTAAATAAATTATAGCAGATGATTTTTATTGTTATCATTTTATGATGTTATATTTATAGTATATTTACATCAATTAATATGTGTCCATTTTCAGGACTGGTTCCCCAAGGTGAGGCCAATTTTGCCCCATCTCTAAGCCCTGGGAGCTCCATGGTGCCGATGCCAATCCCTCCTCCTCAAAGCTCTCTCCTCCAGCAAACTCCACCTGCTTCTGGGTACCAGTCACCAGACATGAAGGCCTGGCAGCAAGGAGCAATGGCAAACAACAAGTAAGGGACAGTTTCCTGTATGAGAACCTCTGGCACTCTGCAGCTCACAGGAGAGTGTGCCAGGAGGAACTGAGGTTTATTTTCAGCAAAGGAAAATGGAATTGTTAAATGCTTGAAGTATCAACTCATCATTTAGGCCAATTTGTGTATTTACAGTGTAAGAGTCTAGTGGCCTCTGGCCTTTTACCCCAGTCCTCACACACCTGAGGGATGTGGCCCACACTCATCAGTAACAGTTTCTCTAAGACAGATGTACAAGTAGATACATTTTCTCAAAGAGAAAATATTTTATTATCTCAGTAGGTAACAGAAAAGATCAAACTTGATATACATAAGCAGTTCGTCATAAATTATGAGTGTAAAAGAAATTTCTTATTGAAAATAGAGTAGATAGTTTCTTAAAGCCACACTAGTAAATACTGGAGTCCATTTGAGTGGGCGGGGACCTCATAGCCTCACTCTACTTGGAGTGTTTGAAAGAACTCATACAACAACCAACAGTCTGGAGGCTTCCTAAGTCACTCTGCCTCACCTCCTCCGGCATGTCTGGATTTTTAGTGGCCTCATCTTACCCGTTTAGCTTATAAAATTACTTCCCTGAAGTTTTTTATTTCTTTTAATTCTGAATACTGAACTTTTCACACATCATTTGATTTTATAAGGATTTTAATTTGGTTGTGTCTTGGTTCTGATGACAGGGAAGCCATTTAGTCTGACAACATAATAAGTAAGACAGTTAAAGTTGAAAACATAAAACCATATTCTCTTAAAGTTCACTGAAAGGTGAGAGAGGAAATCTTCTGTAAGAGAAGCAAGGACTGTGTGTACATTGGATGGTAGTAGAGCCTTCTCTGAAACATGCAAGAAGAATTTATTCTCCTAATGTGTTCTAATTCCAACTTCCTCAACTTGCTTGTGATTTCACTGTCCATCATTCTAATTTCCCCCTTATATGCATTCAGCTCCTTTGCCCAGCTCTCCTTCTGCTGTACTTAGGCAACTCTATAATGAAACCCAATAATGCTGCTCCTATGTGTTTAATTTAATTATGATGGTGGCTAGCAGTATAGCTCAGCAGTAGGGTTCTTGCTTAGCACATACAAGCCATGAGATAGATTTCCTAGAAGCAGAAAGAAAGGACAGAGATGGGGAGAGGGTAGAGAATAAAGAAAAGAGAAGAGAAGGAGAAAAGGCATGGAAAAGGAACAACAGAAAAGTCATGCTGACAGGTTCTAACCTGTTTCTCTGTTCTACCTTACAGCTTAATTTTTAAAAGACTGCTCTGTTCACCTCTTCTCCTCCCACGCCCTGTCGAGCCAGTCAGGCACATCTTTACCACAGCACCAAAAATGTTCCTGGCAAGTGGTTAGTGTCCTCTGTAAAGCCAGGCGCACTTCTTGTCAGTAGCATTTGACATATTTACCTTTTTACAAAAGCTCTTTTCTTCTTTCATATTTTGGAACATTTCTCTTTCATGCTTTCTCTCTTTCCTCCTGCTTGATATTCTCTTTTGCTAGAAGCCATCATTTGCTAGGAGATCATTTCCTTGGCCTCCATACAAGAGCAGGAATTCATCCTAGGACCTCTTTCGTATAACTTCTTGTTCCCTTGGTTGTAACATCCAGTCCTAAGGCAAGCATTATAACAACTGTAATCTCAGCACTTGGGAAGTGGAGACAGGAGGATTTGAGTTCAGGGTTGTCTTTCATTACTTAGTGAGTACAAGGCCAACATAAGCTGCATCATACCTTGTCACAAAAAACAAAAAACAAAAAAAAGTAATTGTTGAGGCTAGGGGAATAGCTATCAGTGAAGTACTTGTCTTACAAACACACGAATCCACATAAAAATCCAGACATGAGACATGGTGGCACTGGAGGATCCCTGAAGCTCCCCAACCAGCTGTGGTACCCTAATTGGTGAGCTTCAGGCCAACGAGAGGTCCTCATGCAAAGGAAGTAGATGCTAATCCTGAAGAGGACACCTAGCTGACCCCAGGCCTCCACATGCACCTATAAACACTTGCATATTTGTTTTCTCATTCACCTCATCTCTCTCTTCTTCTAGACTTACTGTGGAAAATATCTGGATGTTTATGCTTATTATAGTCAAGTTTTAATCTCTAGCCTACACATCTCTGCTGAACACCATATTGTATATCCAGTTGCCTAATTGACCTCCATACTTAGAATCTGTCTAAAATATTCCAAACCTAACATGACAAAACTAAACTAATTCTTCCTCAAACCTGCTCTTCTCTTACTTTTCTGTCTTAATACACAGAAACTTCATTCTTCTAGTTGTTCAGAAGAAAATGTTTTGTTTTCCGCATCTTACATCAAACAAACCAACAAATGATATCATTGCCCCACTTACCTATTACATTTAACTCCCTTTAACACAAAATACCCTCACTTTTGTCCTGAGCTATCATGATGCCCTCCTGTCTCAGCTATAGCCAGAGTTCCGTGGCAGGATATCAGAGCTCTAATGGTTACAGCAAACCTGTGTCCTGGAACAGGACTGTGTCTCTCTTGGCTGTGTAGAAAGTTCCAGTGCTTGGGACCACTGTAAAAGCTGCATCCTGTTGTTGTTTCTTAAAGAAGCAGTGATCATTGCCATGAGGTAGACAGGAATGCAAGGTGCGGGAGGCTTGGACTTACAGTGCCAGTGAGCCTAGCTGGCTTAGAGCAAAGATTAAAGCCACAGAGGGGTCTATCTTCTTTCTTTGGTGGAAGAAAATAAAATAAAAATAAGATCATCTGAAGGAATGTAAGCTAAAATACAGTTCCAGGTGAATCAAAGGAAAATTAATCCCTAAGCTTTCTTCAGTATGACATCACTGCAGTGCTTAGAACTTCTGCATGTGTTATAACTTACAGAGATGACTTGTGTACCAAATGAACACTGTCTAAGGAGAAATGTTCTTGGTAAAAAGTGAACATAGGTTAATAGATGTCTAAGTACCTTTAGTTGTGGGAAAACTGCCTAACAAGAATGTTGTAGAAGGTTTCCCGGGCCCATTTGGGCCCAGAGTTTTGGACCAGGCCCTAGGTGGCTTTTATCCCCCAAAGAAATGAAGCAACTTCATACTGTTTGGCCCATGTCTCAAGCACATTACTAGCTAGCTCTTTCATATTAATTCAACCCATTTCTTGTAATCTACTAATCTACCCACCATGTGGCCTAGCCTGTGGCCCAGCTGTATTTCTTACATATCTCTTCTTCTCAGGGGGTGGGGGTGTCCGGATGGTAACTGACTAACTCCACCCTCCTTCTACCTGTCTGTCCTCTGATTCTCCACTCACTTCTACGGTGCTCTACATAGGCCAAATCAGTTACTTTATTTTCAGCATACAGAGAGCATTTCCACCACACAAGAATACACACTGTGCAGACATTAAAGATTCATAGATGCATTATTGACAGATTCTGAGCATATAATTTTTAGTGTCTTAAAATTAACTTGGGGAGGAAATTGCTACTTTTCTTCAGACATGATGAATAGAGGGGTTTTTGGCCTGCTGATTTCAGTGTGATTAATGAACTGAAGCTATAAATGTTATAGTGTCCTACTTACCAGTAGAGAGCTAAGAAATAAGTAACAATGGAGAAAATTGTTTGGGGAATCAGTTTCACTAGAAATAACAATTGAGTAATAATCAAAATATTTGTTATTTTTAGATCTTACAAAAGACAATTTTTACATTATTTTCTTTTAGAAGTATACATTTGTGTCACTGAGAATTTTTAAATTTCAAATATAAAGTTACAATTTGAATTTATTTGAAATTTATTAAAAATATTTTAACTACTAAAAGACTTATTTTACATTTGAAATCTTTGGAATAGCAACAGTCCAGGACCTGACTATGAAGAGGAAGAAAGTTAGTAAAACAAGCCCTCTGGAAAGTACAGCTGCCCTTCTATGTAGCTTCCTAGAAAAGATGTGAAATTTATTTGTGTTTATCCCTGAGGAAAGAACTTAACTAAGCCCATTGGGCATAATTCAGAATATGTCTGAATTATGGTCTGTTTTAATATATGATATAGCATTACATGTATTTAAAAATACAAAATATTTTATTGGAAACTCTGTCTAATGAAAAAAAATCTAGTCTCATTAACTGTATGTTCATGAACAGTGTATGTAATCTGGATTATTTTTGAGTTAACAGTGTGTTCAGTCAAGCTGTCCAGAACCAGCCTGCACCTGCACAGCCAGGAGTGTACAACAACATGAGCATCACCGTGTCCATGGCAGGTGGAAATGCAAATGTTCAGAACATGAATCCAATGATGGGCCAGATGCAGATGAGCTCTTTGCAGATGCCAGGGATGAATACTGTGTGCTCTGAGCAGGTAAGCAGCTTGGCTGGCACATTGCTACATACACCACAACACACCGCAGTTATTACCCAAGGAGGGTCAAGTATGTTGGCGATTACCAACAAGAACTGTGCTTTTATATTCTTTCCCACTATCTTCTGATTACTATGTCCTTAATAGATACAAAAGGAGCTCAGTGGTTAGAACACTGGCTGCTCTGCCAGAAGACCAAGACTTGATTCTCAGTACCCACATGGTGGCTCATAATAATCTGTAACTCCAGTCCTAAACTTGATCTTAGCCAAAAGGCTGAGAAGCCATGTGTAACTCCAGTCCTAAGGAATCCAACACCCTCTTCCAGCCTCTGAATATATGTGGTGCATAGACATAAATATAAGCCAAACACCCATACACATAAAAATAAAAACAAATAGAATGGACAGAGGAATTGCTCAATAGGTAAAGGTGCTTGCTAGCCAGGTCTGACTACCTGAGTTCACTGCCCAGAACCCCTAGGGACCACTTGGTAGGAGGAAAGAGCTAACTCCTCCAAGCTGTCCTCTGACCCTACCCTTCCACACACACAAACTTCATTGAGCTTTATAAGTTAGATTGTAGTCCCACAAAATTCTAATGTTCTTACTTATTGCAAAGGTTTGAAATGCCCCTGTATATTCTGAATACATTTTCTTTTATCAATGCAAATTTTTATAAATTTCTTAAGAATTTCATATAATGTATTTTGATTATATCACCCCCTACCTTCCCATCTCTCTAAACTTTGTGATACTCCCCCTTTCTTAAATAATTGATTGTGTTCAATTTGTGGTGACCACATACTTCTACATGTGGGGTTATCTAGCAGAGTTTGGTCCACCTACCAGTGGTCACACCCTTTAAAAAACTATCCCTCCCCATAGGGCATCAGCTGTCAACAGGTCTTTAGTTAGACTTTAGTTAGCCTTATGAGCTAGAATGCTGACTGCCTCCATGTTGTGCAGGAAACCACAGCTGCTGTGGGTTTATGAGTACAGCAGCCATGTCCAGTCCAGAAGACACCGGTTTGTTCCAGTCCTCTCCTACTTCTGGCTCTTACAGTCTTCCACCTCTTCTTCTGAGCCAGGAAGTTACCACTCCACTGACACTTATTCTCTGGACCACTTTTTTTTATTACACAAAGATAGCTCCATGTGATATACATATTAACTTATTTAGTAAACACCAGGCAGTGAGGCCATCAGATAAAAGAATGTCTGAATAAGAGGTGAACCTCCAGAGCTAAGTATGGTACAGGCCTTTAATCCCAGTGTTCATGAGTCAGAGGCTGGTGGATCTCTTTATGATACCAGCCTGGTCTACAGAGCAAGTTCTCTGGAGCATGGTCTCAAAAATAAATAAATATATACAAATATATATGTTATATATGTACATACATACATACATATATGACAGATGAAGCCAATATGGACAACTTACTAGTAAGTATTTTAAAAAAAAAAAGGGGGCCTAACCTGGTCAGAAAAATTGTTGTGAAGATGCCTTTAAAAACAAAACAAGCAAGCAAAAACAAAAAAACTGAAGCTAGCCTGTTTACATAGGATATCTTGTCATCAGGGAAGAATGAATATGAATATGGGAAAGCCAGATGTGGTGACACACAGGAGGATTGCCATGAGCTCAAGGCCAGCCTAGTCTACATAGCAAGTACCAGGCTGACTAGGGCTACACAAGCAAGATCCTATCTCCAAAAAATCAAAACGAAACAAAATTTTTTAAAATGAAAATCAAGAAAGAATAAGAATTGAGAGCTAGGGTAGAATATGTGCCTAACATATGAGAGCCTGGATTGAGTCCCCAGGAAAGCCAGAGGGAAACAGAAAGAGGGTGGGCTGAAAAGAACACTCAGGATTGGGTAATAAAGTAAAACGTAGGCAGAAACAAGAGGGTGAGTGGCTAATGAGTGTTACTGGGGTATTTATATTATAGTGAGAGCAGAATCTGTGTGTCAGGCCTCTTGTGGGATAATGCATGCTAGCCACATGCTTGCAGTCTATTCTTGAGCCTCCTGCCCATTTTTAGGTGACAATGATTAAACTGATAATTATTTTAAGAGAATATTAGAACAACTGCCTAGAGTACTTACATCATTTATATTAACCAACACAAGGTAGATTATGAACTAGATTGTTGGCATGTGGCCATAGCTTACAGGAAGTTAGATTTACATATACATAGATTTATATATATGTGTGTGTGTACATATATATATGTATGTATATGTATGTATGTATGTATGTGTGTGTGTGTATATATATATATATATATATCTTTTGTATGGATTTTCTTTTTAAGTCCCTGTTTCCTAGGAGTTACATAGTAAACCTATGGAAACAGAACACAGTAACTTAATGATCTATATCATTTTGTTTATTCATTTTGAAATAAGTTCTTGTGTAGCACAGGTTACACTACAGAATGACTTTGAACTCTTTCTCTCTTTCCTGAACCTCCCAAGTACTGGGTGCTTCCATGCCCATCTTGCTTGTAGTAAAATAAAGGCACAAAATTGAATTAATTTTATCTCTTTTACTACTCATTTATTAGTATTATTCATTGTCTCTATTAAATTAAAACAATTTACAAAGAATTTTTTGATGCTTTTGTTTTTATGTTGTTTTTCAAGACAGGATTTCTCTGCATAGCCCTGGCTGTCCTGGAACTCTCTTTGTAGACCAGGCCAGCATTGAACTCACAGAGATCTGCCTGCCTCTGCCTTCTGGGTGCTGGGATTAAAGGTGTGCACCACCACTGCCCAACTAAAATAGAATGAACTGGGTAAAAATATTATATCTAACAGGTAGGTGCTCCTTATATACTTAGGTCTTGCCTTTTTGTTCAATTCAGTAGTCTTTGCATTTTAATTAAACTTGTTAGTCCATACATATTTAATGTGGTTATTGATATAATTGGATTTTTCGAGTTTGAGGGGGTTGTTTGTTTTGGAATTCACTGTGTAAGCCAGGTTGGTATTGAACTTATAGAGATCCATCTGCCTCCACCTCCTGAGTGCTGAGAATAAAGGCATACATCACCATGCCCCATAGTATAGTTGGCTTTAAATAGCCCATCTTATTTGTTTTTGCTTTGTCCTCTTTTTGCCTTTTTGTGTGTATGTGTCTCTGTTTTTATCTCCTTTGCTGGTCTAATCACTATAATATAATATTATATTATATATTATAATATAACTGTTTGGTTATTTTAATATTTGCTTTAGAGTTTATATTCTTTAACTTACCATAGCTATCTTCTAGTGGTACTAAATCACCTCACACATAATATAAGAATCTCGGAGTAGTGTTTCATATTCCCCAACTATGCTATGTTATCACTCATATTGTGCCTACATATGTTATATATGTCTCACTACGTTGTTCTTATTTTTCTTTAGACAGCAACTGTTTTTAAATTGTAAGCAATTTTTTTGTACTTGCCAATGTAGTTATCAGGTTCACTTTTCTTTGTTCTTTGTACAGTTCCAGTTTCCATTTGGTATAATTCCCTTTTTCCTGTATGTTTGTTGTGGTGCAGCTCTGCTGCTGATTCTTTTGACTTTATATATCTGAAAGGTCTTTGTTTCTACTTTATCTTTGGAAGTAGAAGTACTTTCTCTAAGTCCCAGTGTGGCAGTGTTAACATCCAAACTTTATAAAGATTCTCCCCACAGCTCATTTTGATGAGGATTTGTCTCTACTGCCATTTCATTCTTTTGGTAATGGGGTTTAAGTACTTTGATAATGATGTGCTTTTCTTTGTTTCTTATTCTTGGGGCTTATTTCAATTCTTGGTCCATGAATGTATAGTTGGGTTTTTTTATCAAATTTAGAAAAATTTGTCATTCTTAAACTTATTTTTCCTGTCATTACCCCTCTTCTCTATTCACACATGTAGTAGGTATTTGATGGTATCCTGTCATTCACTGATACCCTGGGGCTGAAGGAGGGGGTTGATTTTATCATGAAGTTCAGTCACTTAAAAACACACACGGGGCTGGAGAGATGGCTCAGTGGTTAAGAGCACCGTCTGCTCTTCCAGAGGACCCGGGTTCGATTCCCAGCACCCACATGGCAGCTAACAACCGTCTGTAGTTCCAGTTCCAGGCAAACACCAAGGCAAATAAATAAATAAATAAACAAACAAACAAACAAACAAACACACACACACACATACACACACTCACTCACACACACACACACACACACACACACACACACACACACACACACACACGAGTTGGGTCATAGAGCCCAGACTAACCTCAGTCTCACTACACAACCAAGGATGACCTTGAACTTCTGATCTTTCTGCCTCTTCAAATATGATTACAGGCATGTGCCACCATATCTGATTTTTTATGCTGTGCTAGGTATTGGATTCAAGACTTCATTACCCTAGCAAGCACTCTTTCTACTGAGCCATAGCTTAAGGTTCACTGTTTTGTTTTTTCATTGTCTAACCAGTTAATTTTGTCCATTGTGTTTTTCATCTCAGACATTTCAATATCTAGATGTTAGATGTGAATATTTTACTATTCCAAATTGCTAGTGTATCTTTACCTTTCCTCTGTCTGCGTCTCAAGTTGTTGCATCAGCTCTCTCCTGCTTGTATGTAGGTTCTGGAGATCGAATTCAGGTCTTCAGGCTTGGGCAGCAAGTGCCTTACCTGCTGAGTCATGGTGTTATGTGAGTAATATGAGAAACTAAGTCATCTTGCCAGCTCTTTTTCTTTTTTGAATGAGCTAGCTTTTTAATTTGTTCGTTTCTTGAATTTGAAGTATTCTTCAGTTACATCCTTGGCTTAAGATTCTTTGCCACAAGCCTTAACTACTATACAATGACAGCAGCCATTATGGGGTTTCCTTTCAATCACTTTGCAGAAGTTTACCATAGGGGTAGTTTTTTGTTGCCATCAACCTTAAGTGGGTTGGTTGGTGCTCAGCACAACAAAGGGCCTCCACCATCTTGCCATATGCTGGCTCATCACAGCTGGATGCAAGCACACAGAGATGGGTCTGGTGCTTGTGTAAGGCTTTAGCAATCTCACAGTTTATGTCCTAGATCATTGTAGATGTCTTCAGGTAGGTCTTTAGCACTCAAGTAGTCAGTGTTAATATCCATTACATCTCTGCTGGCAGTGCCTTCCTTGGGTATGGCAGTGAGTTATATAAGAAACTGAATCTTGAGCACTCCAAGACACTACCTTTGTAGGACTTGCTCATGGTGAAGGAAGAGCTCTTTCTGCTTCTTGAACATAGGGGATTCAATTATTACAGTTATCTTTAATCATTCTATCACTGAATCAGTAAATCCCCTGCCAGTCCTGTCATCTGAACACAAAACTATGAAATTTACCATTTATATTCTCTTTATAGAGATCTATTTATTTATTATCCAAACACTGTACTGCCTGCATGTATGCCTGTACTGCATTCCAGAAAGGAGCCCCAGACCTCATTATAGATGGTTGTAAGCCACCATATGGTTGCTAGGAATTGAACTCAGGACCTCTGGAAGAGCAGCCTGTGCTCTTAACTTCTGAGCCATCTCTCCAGCCCTACCATTTATATTCTTATAAGTATTTTTGATCTTTGCTATGGAAAATGATTCAGTTTCCTGGAAGTAATTTGATCCTTTCAGGTCTTTTTATTTTATGGGACAGAAGCAGTATTCATTGTATAGCCAATTTTGCCTTTGTAGTAAGGATCTGCTGTATTTCCAGCTGCCTCCTGAATCTGACACTTTTCCAGTCTGGCTGTTGACATGAAGACCTAGTCCCAGGCCTGTGTGCTCTTTTGGAATTATCCCATGTCACTTATTTAGGCAGCTCTTTCCTCTGCATTGTGAGCTACAGACTAGAGAATGTTGCACATTTCCAGATCTGTCTCTTTGGATTTTTCTCCTTTGATATTCTGCCCTGTGAGTTCCAGCATCCTCTTAACTCAAGGATGGAGACTTGGAAATTGCTACAGAAGTGAGTTCCCTGGAGTTTCCCAGATCTCAGAGATCAGTGCACTGCATTGCCATTGTCTGGTTTCTTAAATGTCTTTGTTTGTTACTCTATCTAGTTTTATGTGTGTGTGTGTGTGTGTGTGTGTGTGTGTGTGTGTGTGTGTGTGAATTCCGACAGTCGTATAAATATGATCTTTGCTACTGATTCTTTTTTTAAGATTTATTTTACTTTTTAAGTGTGTATGTGTATTCATGTGCATGTGTACATGCCTATGGTACATGGACCCCCATATAAGTACTATTGCTTGCAGAAACCAGAAGCACTGGATTCCCCTGGAGCTAGAGTCACAGAACCACCTGATAGGAGTGCTAAGAAGCAAAATTAGATCCTCTGCAAAAGTAGCATACCACCTCCCCATCTCTTTGTTACTGATTTTTAACTGAAGTGCTGAGTCAGTTAGATTGTGTGTATATGATAGGAGGTGGGGGAGGAAATTAAGACAGACTGAGTCAGAGAAACAGAGAAAAAAGATTTACTTGTTATTCAAGTGTCAAATATTAGAATATACAGAAAAGTATACAACTCATGACTTTGAGTCTATACTCCAAGTAGCCAACTAGATCAGAAGCTGGGCAGCACCAGCAGCCATCCTCACAGTGTCACCCACAAGGGAGCTCCAGTCTAACTGATGACAGTGTTGGGTCTTCCAAGTCCTTCTCTGTCATTCTTCTCTTTGAAGAATGTGGTTCTCAGCTTTAACAACTAACTTATGATTTGAAATTTTATTTCTCTTTAATAGATGAATGATCCAGCACTGAGACACACAGGCCTCTACTGCAACCAGCTCTCATCCACTGACCTTCTCAAAACAGAAGCAGATGGAAACCAGGTCAGTAAGAAAGGAAGCCCTAGTACAGAGCTGCTGCAGAGGACATCACAGGGCGAGTGGCTGTGGTCCTGGCCCTACCCTTGACAGCTATGTCACTGTGGGGATTTTACAGAGCCATCCCGAGCCTCTATGTGACTACTAACTAGGGTACTACCAGGATGCTTGCTTAAGGGTGTTGAGAGGGTTAAGTGAGATAAATTTTAAATGATTTAACCAGCTAGCTCTTGGGTCAGATAGTGGAATCACATGTGACTAGACAATGCTATGAAGCTTGCAGATCACAGCTCTAAAATGCTGTAATCAAAGATCCCAACATAGCTAATAAGTTTAGGAAAAACAGCATCTGCTAAGTACCATGCCTCCTTAGCAGATCTTTTCTGAGCAACACAAGAAGTACTTTCTTCTATAGTAGCAGAAATCTGAGGATGGGTTAATTTACTTTGGCAAATGATTTAGTCTTCAGTCTCTTAATATTATTAGCATAGGTACAGAGACAACTAGAAATACATATGTCTTCACTGTAACATGTATGATTTGCAGGGTATTGTGCTCTCCACCGTGAACTTTATCTGATTTTACCCTCCATTGTAATCTGTGGAGACTGCAGTCCTTTCCTTCACAGATGAAGAGACAGAACCTGAGCATCTTTAACTATGTGCACGATTCACAAAGCTAGGAGGTTCAGACCCAGAACTTCCCAAAACCAAAGTCTTCTTAGGGTCTGTTAAAAATGCAGCACATACATATGTGTACATAAATTGTCATGTCACCAAAGAAGGCAGACTACCAAGTGCATGCTATAAACCAAGCATTTGTGGAAAGGAAAAACAGGGATGGCACCCAGCTCGGTAGTAGGGCTCACTCCTGTCTTCTATCTCAGGGAAGGCTCTGGGTTCCACCCCAGTACTGAAAAAACAGATGAGGAAAGCTAAGATGGACAGAGAGCATTTATACAGGTGGACTAAATGAACACTTCTCAGGCCACGTGAAGGACCAAAGAATGACAGTTGTAGGGAGCCAGAGGCAGGGAAATAGAATATGCACATAGTTATAGGAAGTCAAATCTATTGAGAGTTAAAACGTTTGTACTAAAGTCACAGGAATCATAGTTATAGTAGATGGGATCAAATTTCTAGATGACTTGAGTACTGAGTGAAAGAATCAGGCTCTGTCCTGCAGACAAAAATCATCCCTGAAGGAGACCACTGATAACACAGTATCCTTGGCTGCTGAGGACTATGAATGAGAAAGGAGAGTCAGGAGGCTGTGTCCAGACATGGAACTATAGGAAGTACAGCTGAGTGCTGTGAAATAAAGAATGGGCATTTGTGATGGAAATATGGAGTCTTCACTCACTAGAAATTAAAAGTCACCGTCATAGAGACATGTCCCAGGAGGTATGACAAACTACTCAATGCAGAACAAACAAGTTTTACAGTTGTAGAGTCATCAAACAGTGCTTGAATTTAAGACAAATGTGTGCTGGAACTCAGTCTGGTGCTGAGTCCCATTCCCCACCCACACCCACACCCACACCCCCAGGTCCCCTGCAGACACCTTCAGCTCCTCCTGGGTCATGTGCCTGACTCTGCAGAGGTGGCAGTCTGAAAGTCCCTTGAGACCTGGTCTCAGACATCCTGATTTTAGGTAACAGTTCTAAGTGGCTAACATGAGTTTGGAAATCTGCTTAATCTTTATAACTTTTATACACTCTTAAAATATTTTTTTAAAGAAGCGGAATTTTCTCATTAGTTAGTTTTATGGTTCCTTTCCTAAGTATGTTTAAAAATACTTAGAAAAGCAGCCTTAGTTGCTCCGCCCTAATATTTTATACTTTAAAAACAAATAAACATAAAAATTTTCTGTGTTGATTTTTTAAAAAATCAGTGCCTGAAAAGCATCCTTGTTTGTATTCACATGAAGGTCTAGTGACACAATCTTCTTTCCATCGTAAGCCATCATGATGTCTCTCATTTCCCCCTCCTTTTGTGGAATGTGAGCTAGCAAGAACTATAGAGACTGATTGTAGAGGACAATGGAGTCACGGGGTTCAGCTGTGGGAGGCCAGACAGGAAGGAGAAAAAACACAGAGTGAAGGAGAGGAAGCAGGCTGGGAGATTGCTGTGAAAAAAGAGTGGCCCTGAGTCTTGAGGAGAAAAAGAACAGGAGTGGCAGCTACAGAGCATATCGTGACAAGGGCACTGAACCAAAGATGGTGCGTGGTAGATTGTGAGGAAAAGGAGCCCTGGGAGCACGGCAGAGCGCTGGGGAAGGGCACGATGAGAAGGGAAAGGAGGAACGCCAGTTCAGCCTAACTAACTTAGCAGACACAGAAGGCTCCGTCCGTCTGTCCGTCTGTCCAGGGCTGTCTTCTTCCCAAACAGGAAGTTGAGTGGGCATGCAAAGGGAGTAAGGATGAGAGGCTACAGGCCAGCCTGCTACAGAAACCTGATGGTCAGGACTCTGGCCATTTGACCAATGGACGTAATAGAAAACAACGTGTGTTCTGTTGAGAATAGAAAAAATTTCAGAAAAGGTGAATGTAAATGGCATGCATTAGACATAAATGACCAAAAACACTATCACTAATTTAAAAGCCTTTACAACCTATTAAACATGAAGCACATTTGTCAAAACTCTTTGTCACTAAGCTACATTAGAAAGCATTTCTATTCCCCATTTGGACCATACAGAAATGTGGCCTTCTAATCAGTTCTGTAGACAACTTTTAATAAGACTAGTGGGGAGGACTACCTGTCTTTGTTTTCTAGTAGGAGCTGTCAGAACTATACTAGCTTTAGACATTTTTAAGGAATACATTTATTACTATTGGAAGTAAAGGGAAAATTCACACTGTTCTCAAATGATGTTTATTGTTATTTTTAGCTAATGTGTTTAAGGAAATTGTCTATGAAGGGATAAACCAAATACAAAATTTCTCTGCTAATATTTGCTATAAATCTGAGGCCAGTATATGAAGGAGCTGTGTACAGTTTACTACAGTAGTCATCTGGATGTGAACCTCAGTGATACAGGATTGGCGCAGATTATGGTAGCTTCGTTTTACTAATACTAAGTTAAAACCCTTGTTTCTCAGTGACATAAAAAAAGATTTTTTTCTACTAAAGTCATCCATAGAATGATTTTGAACTAGTTTTCCAATTAGGATGTTATTTTTAACACCCACCACTGTATCCCCAAACTCTGAAACTGGGCTTTCCTCAGCCTTGGTAATACTAGGGAACACACACCAAGTGTAGATGGCAACCCTGTAGGAGGCGTGACCATTCCAGTTTTGGTTTTATTTTTAAGTGTGAACTTTCCGGAACCCTGAGCAAAATGAGTGCAGCGATTTTCTTTTTGTAGGACAAGAAGACAGAAGAGTTCTTCTCTGTGGTGACTACAGACTAGAGGATGCTCTAGTGAGTTTCCACTTCAGTAGTACCCACTCATAAGCCGGGGGGGCAGCCCCTTCTGTCTAAACACATCTTCTGTTTGTGTTCCAGCAGGTGCAACAGGTTCAGGTGTTTGCTGACGTCCAGTGTACAGTGAATCTGGTAGGCGGGGACCCTTACCTGAACCAGCCTGGTCCTCTGGGAACTCAAAAACCCACTTCAGGACCACAGACCCCCCAGGCCCAGCAGAAGAGCCTCCTTCAGCAGCTACTGACTGAATAACCACTTTTAAAGGAATGTGAAGTTTAAATAATAGACATGCAGAGTTATACAAATATATTATATATTTTTCTGAGATTTTTGATATCTCAATCTGCAGCCATTCTTCAGGTCGTAGCATTTGAAGCAAAAAAGAAAAAAGAAAAAAAGTTCTTTTTTTTTTTGTTGGGAGATTGAGAGATGGTTTTGTTTCTTTCTTTGTAAAGGCCTTGGATATTGAAAAGAACAAGGCAGAACAGTTGGACAATCTTATTTCTTGAGCCAAAAGTTAATTATTCTTATTTTTATAATCAGTCATTGGCTTCTCTTCTGGATAAAGGCTTTTGGAGGGAAACCAAAATAACAAGTTCCAGGGGAAGAAAAGCCCTGCCTCACCAGACTCAGCCTTGCCCTACCCTGGAAGAAGAGCCCAGGGGCTTTGCCTGTCTGTCCACCAGAGGCTGCTGCCAAGCCCCTCCCACCAACAGCCACCCCTCCCCCACCCCAGGCAGCTCGTGTGCACAATCAGCTTCTCCAAGCAACTCTGTCTGTTGGCATCAAGAGAATATTTTGCTTCTACATATGCACCCCTTCTCCTTTTTATAAAGATGGATTGAAACCAAGATGCCTCCAGGAAAGAGGATGAATTGAGTATATTCACTGAGGAATCCAAAAAATACAGTTTGGGGGAAAATGCAATAATTTTTTGATGAGATGAGTAAAGGACAAGAACCGAGTTCTATCAATTATTGTAGATAAAATTTTCTGACTAAGTCTGCGGGGGAAGCAGCCTGTTCTCTTCTGCTTTTACTATGTTAACAGCAAGGTAGCTAAAGTTATTTAAAATAAAATTAAATTTATGATCCGAGTAGCTTATTTTTCCTTAAATCTCACTGTAAATATATTTTGATTTCTTGTAGAAATTGATTTTGTTCTGTTTAATTTTATGCCTTTATCATCCTCTTGGTTTTTCTAAATTTGTGTGTGAAATATAATGTTGATTGAAATGCAATTACATTTGGCTAGTAATTTCATTATCCCAGTAACTGTGAAGCCATGTGTGGATTTACTTTGGGACTCATCAAAGTGGTTCTGCCAGGAAGAGCTATTCTAGCTGAGCTAGGGCAGACACCCCAGAGGGTCGGTCGCAGGCCACTTGGATGGAGGGAAATCAGTGCTCACTCAAAGAAAATCTGCTTTTTCTGTCTCAGAATGACTTTGGGAATTTGAATTTCCACCAGTGCAAATATAAGTTTCTCTGTTCTGCTCCGAGGCTAATTGGTACCATGTTTTCCCGTTGTCTTGTTATTCTGCCACATCTCGTCTCATCCTGGCCCTGAGAAAGGAGCCAGTAAACTAACTGACTCTAGTGCTAGAAGCTCCGCCAGGGGCAGGAGAGCTTGAGCAAGGTGTCGAAAGAGAGGCCAAGGGAGCCCTCTGCTAACCTTGATCTGCATCCCTGGGCCTGCGGACCACAACACTGACCTTCCGCACCAGCTACCTCTGCTCAACACAGCAGAGAAAAGGCCATAAGAACCAATGCAGATGAGGAGCATGGACTCAAGACTTCAAGGAAGAAGCCATTTCCCCAGGTCCTTCCTTCTGCATCTCACCACCCTAATTTCAAATAACTCCATTGAACAGCATCTATTCAGAAACTTCAGCATTTGGAAAATGGTGGAAGGGCTTATGTGGTAGCAACTATGACACAGAAATAGGACCCTCAGTTACAAACATTATCCTTTTGAGTTTTTCAGAAAATGCATCCCTGATCTCATTCATTTCCAGCAGCCATATTACTCTAGTTCCTACCAAACTGCTCTAGGAGGTCATTTCCATTGTTTGTGATAATAGGCGTGCAGACTTCAGGAAGTTCACCTTTAACTTCAGCATTCCAGATGAAGTTTCCTGACTCAGTGCTTTTGCATAAGGACCTAGAAGAGAAAAGCAGTAAGGAAAATTGGAGATGCTAACGTCCTCCCCATCCCCACTGCACCTTAAAGTATGCATGTCACCTTCAAGGTTTTATAATTGCACTGTTTGTTTTATGTATGTACAGATTAAAATTATTGCTACATTTGAGGAAAATAAAATTGCTTGCTTCTATGTAATTCCTGTCATTCCACAGGAAATTGACTTTTCCAGCTACTGAATAGAATTTGTTTAACAACCTCATGAGCTGCCTCTTCATTTATGTGGGGGTGGGGATGGGGGACTAGGGGAAACTACTCCAGAAAAATTGCCAAAGCCCAGATGACTTCAGATACTGAAGGTTAACAAAAAGAAAGGATTCCCTATAGCCAAAAGTCCTTAAAGTCCCTCTAACATGACTCTTTCCTATAGAGCTGTAATTAGAGCTTTGAGGAAACACTAACTTAGCTGGACCATTTGTCTGATGAGTAAACTCTATTGTGTTTGAGGCTAGGATACTGTCTAGGCAATATCAAAGAACACGAGTATCTTGCCTCTCTCGATGCATAATGCAAGTGTGGGATTTTATTTGAGGATGCTGCTTCAGTGTGATAGTGCATTTGATAAAAGTTTAGCAGTTAAGCCTAAGGACTCACGTTCTGTTCCTAGAGCCCATGGTGGAAGGAGGGGACAGCTGTCC
Organism: Sigmodon hispidus; assembly: GCA_004025045.1. NCBI lineage: Eukaryota > Metazoa > Chordata > Mammalia > Rodentia > Cricetidae > Sigmodon > Sigmodon hispidus. Next base: position 76,329 of record PVIH01000836.1, on the reverse strand, counting down.
TCTGGTCTCCACATGGGAGCTATGGTATACACACACACACCAATAAAAATTTTTATTTAAACTTAGACCCTAAGTAGAGCCAATTTCAGAGGATAGGAGCAGGGCCTGTTTCTCACATACATTCCCCCACATAACTTCAGACTTGTAATCTGTTGTTTAAAATCAATCACATGTTGAAGTGAAATAATACATTTACCCATAGTTGGGATAAGAGAAAATTGGTATTTCTTTTAGATGAGATCACCCACTGATGTAAAGTTATCCTGAGTAACAGTGGAGGGAGAAGAGCAAATAGCAAAAAGGAATGAGGAAACTCATTCCTTTGTGGTCTTGTGTGGGGAATATTCCATTCATAAAGAAGTTCCCAGATGCTGTCTCTTTGACAGATGGAGTAAAAGAAAGGATAGCTGTGTTTGCATAGCAATTGTGCTGATCCTATGCAGACATTAACTGCTCTTGCCCAAAGAGCACCTGCACTTGAGTATAGTAAAGGATCCCTGCCCATCCCCCTGCCTCTACATTTCACTAATTGAACCCATATGTTCTTTTTATAGGAGGTTGAGCCTGCTCTGCTCACAGTGTTGGTTCTCTTTACGTATTCTATTTTTATTGTTCTCGTAACATTGAAAAACTAAAAGTTACATTGTCACCATTCACTTGTTCAACACATTTTATTCTTTATCCAAGGCTCCAGGAATAAGAAAGGATGAAAATGGAAATGGACCCTACCCTGTGTGGGTTAGAGTCACAGGCCGGGAATGGAAAGCAGAAGCAGGCTTGGGGAAAATGGTGCAAAGGAAGGTTCTGTGAGGCCATGCCTAGAGGTCAGTGCAGGTTTGTGGGATAATTTTCTTGTACACCATAAAGATTTCTTACTTGTATTGGTTTAATAAAACACTGATTGGCCAGAAGCTAGGCAGGAAGTACAGGCAGGGCAACCAGACTAGGAGAATTTTAAGAAGAAAGCCAAATGCAGAAGAAACATGGTGAGAATGCTGCTCTAAGAAAAGGTACCAAGCCATGTAACTAAACATAGATAGAATCATGAGTTAATTTAAGTGTAAGAACTACTCAGTAATATATGACTGGCCCAGCTGTTACTGTATTTAGCCTCTGTGTGTTTATTTGGGATTAAGTGGCTTCGGGACCAGTCAAGTAGGACAGAGAAACTTAAGACCACAAAGAGATGCAAAGGAGATGGCATTTGAGTGAGATGAGGTGCTTAAACAGCACTGTCAAGAGTAGCGCAAGGACAGTTCTGAGGACCAGCACATGGGAAGGCAGAGCCAGCAGGGAAGAAGCCATAGAGCTTGCTTCTGAGACTGTTGGCCATCCAGTGGGAGTTCTGTCAGCTGGCAGGCCAACAAGTAGCTGAAGGGATCGACTCCCATAGGGACATGTGCTGGGCTTAGGGATCTCATTTGAAAATTACAATAGCTGAGGTCTCTCTTAGCTAAGGTCTCTTCCATAACTAGCCCTACATAGCCACAGCATCACCTTCTGTTCTTTGTCTCCACCCATCTCTAGCTGATGATGATATTAAAGACAATAAGAGAAGGTAAATGTGCGGTACAGAGAGATGGCTCAATGGTTAAGAGCACTTGCTGTTCTTCTAGAGGACCCAGGTTCAACTAGCATCCACGTGGCAAGCTTATAACTGCTTATAACTCCAGTTTCAGGTGATCTGGGGCCTTGATACAGACATATATGCAATGTGCATGAAATAGAAATAAATTATAGTAAAAGTAAATGTGTGCTCTGATAATTTCTAAGCTGCTGTTAGGTGTGGTGATATATATTTAATAAAAATCAGCCTGGAATATCAGCGGACAGAGATACCTTCCCAGCCTTTTTTTTTTTTTCTTTTTTAAAAATTTATTTATTTTGTTGAGATAGGGTTTTCAGTTCCTTCTTTCTGTTTTCTTTTTTTATAATTTATTTATTTATTTGTTCTGTATACAGTATACAAAAGAGGGCACCATAACTCATTATAGATGGTTATAAGCCACCATATAGTTGCTGGGAATTGAACTCAGGACCTCAGGAAGAACAGTCAGTGCTCTTAACCTCTGAGCCATCTCTCCAGCCTCCTGTTTTGTTTTTTTTTTCTTTATTCTAAATCTTAGGACCTTAGATTGGGACAAGTATCTGATCAGAAAGCAGTTGCCCCTTTCATCATTTTAATCTTTTTGGTCTCTGCTTGCTACAGATACTTGTTTATACTGGTTGCAGAATTTTGAAGCAAGCACAAATGATGACATCAGGGCCAAATCTGCAGCATGTGGGAAGGCCTTACCACCTAAGGATCAAAGGTCCATAAGAGCAAGTGCTTCCTACTGTGAGCCAAGAAACCTACTGTCCTAGAATTACAGACTATGGTTATTCTGTTTCATAGAAAGGATCCTGATAGCCACATGCATGGCTGGGGACCTAACCAGAGTCCCATCCATGCTCTGTGAGTACTCTACAACTGAGCTACACCTCAAATCCTGTCAGACAGTCTCAGTGTACCTACTTATAACTAATCCCCACTGTCGAAAATTGTTTAAAGCTAAAGTATTGACCCTGTTTCATGGAATCCACCTTTTACTTCCTGTTTAGAGACATACTACATTGGGACACCCTGCTAACTATATGCCAAAAGCCACCTCCCCTTTTTACTTGAAGATGCAAGACAAATTCTCATGGTCTCCAGAAAAGGGGCTAGGTACTCTCTTCTCCACTTCTGACGTCCTGCCCTTCTTTTCAGGGCTGGATTTAGCATACTTCACAGAAGAAAGCCAGACTTACAGTCACAGATGAGATGAAAGTCTCGTAGACTCTTAAGTGATCTAGTTCAGGACAGTGAGCCAGAGTCTGGAATTAGAAGATGGAGGTTTGGGGACTAGAGAGATGCCTCAGAGGTTAAGAGCACTTGTTGCTTTTGTAGAGGACTCAGGTTCAGTTCCCAGCACCCACATGGTGGCTCACAACCATCTCTAACAAGATCCACTGCCACCTTCTGACCTCTGCAGGCAAACAGGCAAAACACCAATTCTCATAAAATAATAAAAATATTTTTTAAAAAATAAAACAAAACAAAACCCTGGGCCATAAACATGGCTTCTGTTTTGAGCTGATATGTGACAGCACCAGAGATAACTGCCTGAGCTGCCTGTTTCTCATGGTGGAAACTTCATAACCTTTAAAGCAGTGGTTCTCCAGAATCTCTGCTGGTTACAACAGTCCCTTTCCGCTGAGGGTAGTGAAAAATTAGTTATCTACAAATGGTTTCCTTTCTCCACTAAGTTAAGTCTCTTAAGGAAGAGACTTAAGATCCTTTTCCCTCCTCACAGTCTTCTCCATAGAGGGCTCTTAAATGCTGATTGGAGCACTGGCCCTCAAGGAGGCAGTGTTTCAACTGCTAAGGGACAGGGAAGCCCTGAGTTGTCTCCTGGGGTCAGGTTTATTGCGTTCTAGAATGTTACAAATTTACACACAACTTGCACAGCTTGATTCTGTTTCTATGATGGTCTGTTTTTTTATTTTTCATGAACTGTGAGAAAACACATTTTCACTGGCCTTGAATGTCTTCAAGTGCAGAAGCTGAGCCAGACTGTAGATCCGCTGAAACACTTCCAAATGAGCAAAAAGAAGGCGCTGTCTCCTGATCTGCAGTGAGTACCTCTGAAAAGTAGTGCTCAGTGTTAAGATTAAACAATAATGAGGTCCCCTTTAAAGCTGGTGCCTCTGAAAGCTGCCCCGTTAGAATGTAGGGCAGATGGAGTTAGCCAGTGAACAGAGAGATGTCAGACATACTGCCTGGGATTTCTGTCCTGAAGACAGTCCAGCCCTGCTTAGCTCTGCCTTATTTTTACCTCTAAAATGACTGTACATACCTGCCTGTCCCAAATCTTAGATTCCACACTGCCCGTTCATTTTCCATTTTAACCTGTAAACTTGTATAAACATGGACTTGTTTAAATTGGTTCTCATCTGAACACTCTTATGATGTTAATGATTACATTTTAGATGATACTCAGTAAGCTAGAATTTAAAGTCAAAATCAAACTGCAGAGAATGCTACCTATTGAACATGCTCTAGTTAAAGGCTCATGTACCTCTCTTCTTGGGCTTCAAATTGTCCTATCTTCCCTTGAAAGCACCCTCCATGACCTCTACATCAGATGCTGTCTCCAGGGTTCCTGCCCTGTTTCAGTTCTTTCCAAGATGGACTATGATGTGGTATCATAAGCTGAAATGAACCTTTTATCCCCAAGTTGCTTTGGTCATGTTTTATCACAGCATTAGAAACCCTAAGTCAGTACTAAAGGACTTTTATGTTACAAACAGCTGCAAAGAAAGCAATTGCAGAAGCAAGGAGGCCTGCTGGGAGGTGCTGTAGCAGCAAGCGATGAGAAATTGAACCAAAGGTGTGTTACTTTTATTTATGTTGCATTTGATTAACTCTGTGAAGCTGTGTTACTTTGCCTTTATTAGACTACCCGATGGTCTAATAAAGAGCTGAATAGCCAATAGTGAGGCAGATGAGAGAAACAGTTGGTGCTGGCAGTCAGGGAGTATAAATAGAAGGACAACTGTGGGAGGAGAAAAAGAAGCAGCCAGAGAATGAGGACTTTGGGGGACTAGCCACACAGCTAGATGGAAAAGCCCAGAGGCAAAATGTAGATGGGCTAATTTAAGAAAAGCTGGCTAGAAACAAGCCAAACTAGGGCCTGGCATTTATAATTAAGAATAAACTTCTATGTGTGTTTATTTGGAAACTAGGCAGTAGGCCCCCCAAAAGAGTTTTTAAAACAAACAAAAAACCAACAGCAGACAGTCTTTAGAGAGACTGGAAGATAACTTCAAGCCAGGTTTACAACTAAGCCATCCCCTTCTGGGGGAATTTATTCCAAGAATAAAGATGATTTGATATTTGGGGTCTAACAGTGCAATTTACCATAGTAACAGCAGAGCACAGCCATATAGTTACCTCCATAGATGCAAAAAAAAAAGTATTTGATTTTTAAAATCTCTTTTTTTTTTAATTTTGGAAAACATGGGAGAAAAAAATCTTAATCTGATTCAGTAAAAATCTAAAAGCATTCCCATTAAACTGATAGTAAACCATGGATTCCAGTTAGCACCACTGCCATTATATGAGAGGTCCTAGCCAATGCAATGAGATAAGAAAAAGAAAAAAGTGAAGACACATCTAAAGAAATAAAGACTGAGATAGCTTGTAAAGTCAGCACAGGATGTACAGGCTGAGAAGACAGAGGGGCATAGTGTTATAGAAGGTTTCCCGGGCCCATTTGGGCCCGAGGTTTGGACCTGGCCCGCGGCAGCTTTTGTCCCCCAAAGAAATTTATCAGACACTTAGATTATCTTCATACTGTTTGGCCCATGTCTTAAGCATATTGCTAGCTAGCTCTTTCATATTAATTCAACCCATTTCTTGTATTCTATCGGCCACATGTCCCAGCCCACGGCTCACCTGGATTCGTTACATGTTTCCTCCTGGGGGGGGGTGGTGTCAGATGGTGACTGGCTAACTCTACCCTCCTTCTACCCTGTCTGTCCTCTGATTCTCCACCCACTTCTATGGTGCTCCACTTAGAGCAAAACAGCTCCTTTATTTACAGCATACAGAGAACATTTCAGCACAGCATAGAGAACTAGGCTGGGATATAGTCATACAATACTTTATTTGACCTCACAATTGTCCTGTCCAGAATTTGTTTGAGTCACAGTTGCATACCTATTGCATAGCTGAGCCAAGCCTTAATTTCAAATCCTCTGGAGTTGTGAGCTGCCTTGATCTCTCCATTTATATTGTGAAGAAGTACCATTGTATTCCCTCTGGCTCAGTTTCCATTCCAGCAGCTGTACCATCATGGCCTGATACCTTGATTATTTCAATCTTCCTACCAGTGTCCCAGATTTCCTTCCATCCCCAGGAAGTATATCTTGTATCTGTTATCAGATGAACCCATTGCCACGTGTACTTGTTGAGAACTTGCTACACCACACTGGAGTGAAGGGTGAGGGGTGGTGCATTCCTTCACATTCTTAGCAGCTCCCTTTGAAAATGAAATGACGGGGCTGGAGAGATGGCTCAGCGGTTAAGAGCACCCTCTGTTCTTCCAGAGGACCCGGGTTCGATTCCCAGCACCCACATGGCAGCTAACAACTGTCTGTAGTTCCAGTTCCAGGCAAATATATAAATAAATAAAGTTTAAAAAAAAAAGAAAAGAAAAGAAAATGAAATGACTTAACCTAAGACCTCTAGCCTGAAGTGCCTCTTGACTCTTTCTCATGGCATCAGAGGGAAAATCTATCTGTGATGATTACTTTTGATTTTTGGTTTGGCTTTTACAGTTGCAAGGAACCAGCCTATCAAAACTTGCTAGTTCGAAGGTGGGGTATTTGGTCTCTTTATCACTTCATGATAGCAGAAAGCCACAGTTTTAATGATAGTACTAACTCTGTAGACTCATGTTTTCTTGGTTTGAATTTTCTTTTGCCTCCCAAGAACTTAGGTTCAGAACTTGAATGTCTTTTCATGACTTAATTCTACTCTAGGCCATTTTCAAAGCCCATCTGTGTAGATCTTAGAAAGAGGCTGGCATTGTTCTGAGCTTGACCTTAGAGCACAGCTAAAACTGGTGCCGTAATCATTGTTTTGCTACACTAACACCGTCCCATCAGTAACAACAGCTCCCTATGCTTATGCCAAGGTCCAGGAAGCAGGAAGAAGTAGATATCCCAGGACAGAAAGTCTACATGGAAGTTGTACTGGAGTTAAACATAAAAGTTATTTCTCACATTCCCCACTAGGGGAGCCCTCTTTACTGCCAGTGCCACAAAGAGCTTCCATCCTCACTTGGCAGGTTTAGAAGCTCAATTCTGTAAGCTCTACTGGTGATGATTGAGCTCTAGGTACTAATTTATATGACGTTGAGAATATGAATTAAATGTGAATGTGATTTAAACAATTTCCGAGGCAGTTACAGCATTCCTGTGATTGAACAACTTATGGCTCCTTTCTAAAACACTTTTTTTAAAAAAATTATTTTTATTTTCTGTAAATTGGTGTTTTGCGTGCATGTATTACTGTGTAAGGGTGTCAGATCTTGGAATTACAGACAGTTGTTAGCTGCCATGTGGATGCTGGGAACTGAACTCAGGTCCTCTGGAAGAACAGTCAGTGCTCTTAACCGCTGAACCATCTCTCTAGCCCCTCTAAAACACTTCTAACTGGTATCTAAACAGTAGAAGACCAAATTAGTATATGGCAGTGAGAAACTACAAAATCCAGAACTGACAAAAGACACTTTGTCTCAATCCCAGCTCCTGTCACAGGCTTTGGTTCTAAGCAATCAAATCTGTTTGGTCTGGAGTCATACAAATATTGAGGACAAGGCCACCACAGTTGTATGATCAGAGGCAATGTTGTCCATCACCATAGGGTACCAGGACGTCTAACTAGTTAGGGGAACGGCAGGTATCTGGCTTTGTGACCCCAAGAAAGGACCATAAACATCTTTTTATATGAAAAGACTATACAAGGGGCTGGACAACTGTCTGTAATTCCAAGATCTGACATGCATATACAATTATACATGCAGGCAAAACATCAATTCACATAAAATAAAAATAAATATTAAAAAAAAAGACCATCCGAAGGATGAGGAGTTCGGCATAGTAATATATAGTCTCTGGGGAGTGCACCTCCAGAGTCTGGATTTATAACCTCTGATTACAAAGTGTTAGTTTAAGGTATTTACATACCCATAGGCTGTATATGGGGAGAATATAGGGCAAAGGATCAGATAGCTTGTTTGAAGTAGCTTTCAGCCCCAACACCCTTAGCATATAGGCTGTAGGTGTACAATTTTTCATATGCCTGGACTCTTCAAAATCCTTTCTGTAAATGCTGAGGCAAAATTACCTGCACCACAGATTTACCATTATAGGCCATATGGAAGAATTTTGTCAATTTGCAGAGGAGCCTTTTCAAGGATATATGCTGTTGGACAACATGTCCTATATGGCAAATAGAGAGTGAATTTGGAGCTAGACTTTTGCCCTCCACATTGGCTCCTTGTATAGAGCGTGTTATAAGGACATAGAGTAGGTTTGATTATTTCCTGGGGTTTTGTTCTACTTTGTGGATACCAGGCTAGCCTCGAACTCACTGCGTAGCTGTGGTAATATGTTGTATATTTAATAAATAATTGGGCTACTGCCATTGGGGTAAGAATATGCATCCTTTGGGTATATGCCCAATAGTGGTATTGCTGGATCATTGGAGAGATTGATTGCCAGTTTTTTGAGGAACCTCCATATTGTGGCTGTGTCACGGAACTTATCAGGCCGCTATATTTAGGTAATATTTATTATTTTAAAGTCACTTACGGTATAGAGGGTATTCAGAGGGGAAAAGGGAGAAACAGCGTGCAGGAGAGGTCCAAACTGAGCAGTCCTTCCTAACCACACCACAAGTCAAAAAAAGGGCTGGGCTCTTTTTTTTTTCCTGGGGCTCTTTCTAGTTGACCATGCCCTGCCTGGCTCCGGTTCCTTGAGTTTACCTGGGTAGCTTCTGGTTTCCCACTACATGGCTGTACAAGTTTACATTCCCACCATCAATAAAGAAGCATTCTTCTTGCTCCACATCCCCTCCGGCATAGGCTGTAATCTGTGTTTTTTATCTTAGCCATTCTGACAAGTGTAAAATGGTATCTTAGAGTTGTTTGGATTTGCATTTCTCTGATGGCTAAGGATGTTGAGCAAGTCTTTAAGTGTCTTTCAGACATTTGAAATTCTTCTGTTGAGAATTTATTTATCTCTGTCCCCCATTTTTAAATTGAATTATTTGGGTTTTGACCTCTATTTTCTTGAGTTCTCTATTTTAGAGATCAGACCTCTGTCAGATATAGGGTTGGTGAAGATCTTTTCCCATTCTGTAGGCTGTCGTTTTGTCTTATTGACTGTGTCCTTTGCCTTACAGAAGCTTCTCAGTTTCAGGAGATCCCATTTATTAATTGTTGTTCTTAGTGTCTGTGCTATTGGTGTTATATTTAAGAAATGGTCACCTGTGCATTCAAGGGCATTTCCCACTTTTTTTCTCTCAGGTTCAGTGTAACTGGGTTTATGTTGAGGTCTTTGATCCCCTTGGACTTGAGTTTTGTGCAGGGTGATAGATATGGATCTATTTGAATTCTTCTACATACAACCATCCAGTTATGCCAGCACCATTAGTTGAAAATGCTCTTTTTTCCATTGTACATTTTTGGTGTCTTTGTCAAAAATCAGGTGTCCATAGGTTTGAGGTTTAATGTTGGGGTCTTTAATTCAATTCCATTGATCCATAATTCTGTTTTTATGCCAGTACCAAGTTATTTTTATTACTGTAGCTCTATAGTATAGCTTGAAGTCAGGGATTGTGGTTCTTCCCAAGGTTCTATTATTAAACAGGATTTTTTTCTTTCTTTCTTTCTTTTTTTTTATTTTTTTTATTTTTATTTTTTTGGCAATCCTGAGTTTTTTGTTTTTCCATACAAGTATTGTTCTTTCTAGGTCTGTGAAGAATTATGTTGGGATTTTGATGGGCAGTGCATTGAATCTGTAGATTGCTTTTGGTAAGATGCCATTTTTACTGTGTTGATCCTACCTACCCAAGAGCATGGGCAGTCTTTCCATTTTCTGCTATCTTCTTCATTTTCTTTCTTCAATGCTTAAAGTTCTTGTCATACAGGTCTGTCACTTCTTTGGTTATAGTTATCTCAAGATATTTGATGTTATTGGCAACTATTGTAAAGGGTGATGTTTCCCTAATTTCTTTTTCAGCTCTTTTATCATTTGTGCATAGGAGGGCTATTGATTTTTTGAGTTAATCTTGCACCCTGCTACATCCCTGAAGGTGTTTATCAGCTGTAGGAGTTTCCTGGTGGAATTTTGGGAGTCACTTATGTATACTATCATCTGCTAATAGTGATAGTTTGACTTCTTCCTTTCTAATTTGTATCCCCTTGATCTCATTTTCTTGTCTTATTGCTGTAGCTACAACTTCGAGAACTATACTGAATAGCTATGGAGAGTGAACAACAGCCTTGTTTTGTTCCTGATTTTAGTGGGATTGCTTTGAGTTTCTCTCCATTTTGTTTGATGTTTGCTGTTAGCTTACTGCATATGACCTTTATTATGTTCAGGTATTTTCCCTGTATCCCTGATCTCTTAGAACCTTTATCATGAAGGAGTGTTGAATTTTGTTAAAGGCTTTTTCAGCATCTAATGAGATGATCATGTGGGTTTTTTTTCTTTCAGGTTGTATATATGATGGATGACAGTGACAGTTTTTCGTATGTTGAATCATCCCTGCATCTCTGGGTTGAAGCCTACTTGGTCATGGTGGAAGATTTTTTTTTTTATATGTTCTTGAATTTGGCTTCCCAGTATTTTATTGAGTATTTTTGCATCAATATTCATGGGAAAGATTGTTGTGTAAATCTCTTTCCTTCTTCTATCTTTGTGTGGTTTGGGTATCAGGGTGACTATAGCTTCATAAAAAGAATTTGGCAATGTTCCTTCTGTTTCTGTTTATGGAACAAACTGGAGAGTATTGGTATTAGTTCTCTGAAATTCTAGTAGAATTCTACACGGAAACTATCTGGCCCTGGGCTTCTTTTGCTTGGGAGATTTTTAGTAACTGCTTCTATTTCCTTATGGGTAATAGGTCTACTTAGGTCATTATCTGGTTTTGATTTAATTTTGGTAAGTGGTACCTGTCCAGAAAGCAGTCTATTTCTTTGAGGTTTTCCAATATTGTAGATTTCAGGTTTTTGAAGTATGACCTAATGATTCTCTGGATTTCCTCAGTGTCCGTTGTTATGTCCTCCTTTTCATTTCTGATTTTGCTAATTTGGATACTCTCTCTCTCTCTGTTCTGCTGTTTGGTTAGTTTGGATAAGGGTTTGTTTATCTTGTTGGCTTTCTCAAAGAACCAACTCTTTGTTTCATTGATTCTTTATATTCTTCTCTTTGTTTCAGTTTTATTGATTTCAGCCCTGAGTTTGATTATTTCCTGCCATCTACTACTTCTGGGTGAGTTTGCTTTTAATTGTTCTAGAGCTTTCAACTGTGCAGTTAGGATTCTTGTGTGAGATTTCTCTAGGTTTTTCATGTAGGCATCTAGTGCTATGGATTTTCCTCTTAGCGCTTCTTATGCTAATAAGCTTATGTATCCCATAACTTTGGGTATGTTGTTGATTCATTTTCATTGAATTCCTTGAAAAGTCTAATTTCTCTCTTCTTCCTTGACTCAGAGGTGGTTCAGTTGAGAGATGCTCAGTTTTCATGAGTTTGTAGGCTTTCTGTGATTTATGTTGTTGAAATCTAACTTTAGACAATGGTGATCTGAGAGGATACAAGGGGTTATTATCATTTTTTGTATCTACTCATATTTTTATATGTTTATTATATTGTGTACATTGGTGTTTTGCTTGCATGTCTGGGAGGGTGCCAGATCTTGAAGTTAGAGACAGTTGTTAGCTGCCATGTGGGTGCTGGGAATTGAACTCAGGTCCTCCAGAAGACTCTAGAAGAGCAGTCAGTGCTCTTAACCGCTGAGCCATCTCTCCAGCCCCTCATATTTGTTTTATGACTGAGTATGTGTTCAATTTTAGAGTGCCATTTCAGTTCTTTATGCTGCTCTGGGTGCTTTCTTACCCTGAGCCCTGTGTGGTTTCCTGGGCCTGGTGCTGACCTCAGCACTCTACCAATTCTTCCTGGAACTCTCTGCTCACTCAGGGAAATATGCCCCAGAGGTCCACTTGCTAAGTACTTGCACCCAGATTGCCCCTAATGGAAGGCAGTGCAGCCTTCAGGAGGAGGGTCTAGTGGGAAGTCTTTAGGTAACTGAGAACACGTCCTTGAATGAATTTTGGGGCACTAGCCTCTTTCTTGTTTCCTTTCTGCTTCTTGGCTATGAGGGGAGAAGAAGTAGGCTTTGCCATATTGCTCACCTTTGCCATCTGAAATTGCCACCTAAAGCCATGAGTCTGCCTAGTCTTCTCCTGGGACCTCCAAAATAGCCAGCCAAAGCAAGTCTTTTCTCCTCATACATTAGTTATCAAGCTCCATTATGGGGATACAATGTTGACTAGTTCACTCACCTTAATATTTTCAGCTTTTCAAGACAGGGTCTTACCCAGTAGCACAGAATAGCCTTGAACTCGAGACAATTCCCCTGCCCCAGCCTCCCAAGAAATTACAGGCATAAGCCACCACTCCTGGCTTTCATCTCTCATGGTAGAGTTATTCTACTGACCAAATTACTTCATATAAATTTTGCTTCGCATATGTTCAGCTTCTGTTGTCACACAGAAATGTTTACAGAAGTATTCTGAGCTGTCATGTTTAGAGAAGGGAGCAATCTTTGGCTGCTAAGACTTTGTGAGGGTGACAGTATTCAATTGATGTCAGGAGCAGCAAAGAATGAAGACTAAGAACATTACATTAATGAAGTAGAGACTGGAGGCCAGTGATTGGGAAGTGGGAGGAGACAGGATGGGCAAAGAACTCATGGGCAACATTCTAAACCTGGGTGATTAGAAGAGGTCTATTACTCCTAGCACCGCCCCCCCAAATGTCTTCTGTTTGAACAATGACCTACAGATATTTTTGCTTCCCTGCTTGAACTTGGTAATAATAATGATAATAGGAAGTAATTGTTAATGACGGTTTTAATTTGAATTTCCACTGGCTCTTAAGAAATGATCCTAACTGAAGAGAAGAGCCCATCAACATTGAAAGGAGTCCACAATGCTTCAGGATGGAGACCCTATGGCTCCTGGTCCCAATTGACATCCAATTCTGCCAGAACAGTCACTTGAACAATCGGAACTTCTTCAAATACTGGCTCACTTCTTCTTTGGGGTACGGCCTGAGGGCGATGCAGGTGGCGATATTCTCTGGCTGCTCAAGCCACAGCATGTGATCAATGTCTTTCTGCTTCAGAGTCTCAGCCAGCTCCTTCAAGGTGGCCTCATCAGCAGCCTACAAATCACAGAACACAAAACCCAGAATGAATGGCCCGTATAGAAAGTGTTAGAGGGTCACAAAAGGGTAGAAGGGGCTCTGACACTGGAGATGTGGCTCCAGGGAAGAACCATATTGTTATAATATAATCAGAAGAATAGCTGTTGGATGAAGGCCCAGCACCGTGCAGGCAGTGGTGGTGGTGGTCAGTGTGGGAGCCACAGAAAGAAACAGACCGGCTGCGCTCACCTGGAGGGACTTTAGTAGAGTGAGGGGGAAGGGGAGGGAAGAGAAAGGGGGGAGGGAGGGAGAGAGGGATGCAAGCAGCCTCTGGCAGGAGGGGAGGGAGAGGGGAAGAGGAAAGGTCTTTTTTAAAATGGAGGTTGGCATCAGGACACTGGGCAGGCCTGGTTACTGCTTATTGGCCAGGACTCCAGGAAGCGGGTCAGAACACTAACATAAATAGCAACACTTTCATCCCTGGCTTGCTATTCCCACCCTTTAGGATCTTACAGAAGTAGCTGGAAGGGGGCAGAGAGGGAGCGTAATTGTCTGTTAATAAAATGCAGTTTTCCTCTTTCCTCTGGAATTCTGCTCTCTAGCTTCTAGTTCCCTTAGCTGGCCCTAGCGGGGCTCACCCTCATCCTTCCACCTGCTCGGACAGTTGACTGCTGGGAGGATTTCTTCCTTCTCCCTCATCCCCTAAGGCCAGTGCTCCTCTGTGGTTTCTGCTTCAAGCTCCTGCCTTCAGTTCCTGCCTTGGCGTCCCTACAGGATGGATGTAACTTAACCTAGAAGATGTTAAGTTAACTTTCCTCCCCAAATTGCTTTTTGGTCATGGTGTTTATCCCAGCAACAAAAAGCAAACCAGAACGTTTTATTATCTATGCACACTGAGGATAACTTGCGATATCTGATTCTCTCCTTCATCAGTTGAGTCCAGGGATGGAACTCAGGTTGTTAGGCTTGGTGGCATGTGCCTTTGTAGCGGGAAATCAAAATTTACCCAGGTAAACACTTGTGACATCAAGAAACTGTATCCCATTGGGGTGTGGCCAGCTGCAGGGAGGCGCAGGACTCGGAGGTAACTTGCTCTTTGGGGCTCAGTGTGCTCCGAGAAGCCCCCCCCAAATTCCCCTGCATGCGGCCAAAAACAGGGCCTCCCTCTCACCCCGCGTTGAACGCCAGATATTGGCGAAAGATTTTAGGTGACATTTATTATTTTAAAAACACTTACGGTATAAAGGTGATTTTGGTGGGATAAAAAGGGACAGACGTGCAGGGGAATGGAGTGAGGGGAAACGACGACACACCATGGGGCCAAGACAGTGAGTCACTTTCGCGTTCCCGGTCTCCCCACAGCTGGCCACACCTCAATGGGACTTAGTTTTTTGATGTCACAAGTGTTTACCTGGGTAACTTCTGATTTCCTGCTACATCTCTCCCTTTTGTCTAAATAAGAAAGTTCTAAACTAAGTATAAGACTATATACTATAGGGATTGTCATAAGGTTGTGTCTGGGGAAGGGAAAGGCACTAGCATAAGTGAGGTCACACTACAACTAACAAACAACAAATACAAGGTGCATCTTAGTGTCTAGAATGTGATACGAGGCAATGTACAGGGATTGCTTCAAGGTAGTGTTTATTAAGGCAGTGGTACTTTTAAGCACAGCTTCAAAAGACATCTGGTGCGCAGGTAGAAAAGAACACGCTTCCTCAGCTCCGCCCTCCTGGGAACCTAAGGGACACGTGAACAACCAGTGCTGAGACGCCCGTGACAGTGGGGTTTATGCCTGCTCTTCACAGTCATTGGCCTGATAAGGGGAAGGTTCACTGCGGAGTGCTCAAGCTGCAGATCATTCCCCAAATTCTTAAAGATCCTCCAACAATCTTGCCGTAGGGTTTGGGCCCGAGTAGCCCTACTTCCGGCTTCTGCACACCCATCCCATAACTTCCTTCCCATGACGCTCCTACGACTCACCTCGAGAACCACCTTGCGCATGCGCCCCAGCTCCCGGAGATAAGCTACCGTGTGCGGATGGCCTTGGTGAAGATGCAAGGCTGCGGTGGCGGCGTGACAAGCCTGCGCTACCAATGCGCCAGTAGGCCAGGAAAAAGGAGCCTGAGACAGATCCTTTCGTAACACTAAGTACTGTACAAGGATCTGCGGCTCCGCCCCAGAGCCTGCCATCTTCCTGACAATCTGAATGGCCGGACCTACTTTGCGGTGCATGCTGGGATTAGGGTGGAGCCATGGACGGCGCCATGTCTTTGTACGGCGGAAACGCAAAGCATGCTGGGGTCGGTGGATTGCGTTTTTTGAAGACGCCCTCGGCGGGAATTCTTAAACTGGATCCTGAATGAGGCCGTTCGGAAGAGAAAACAAGACCCGGCGGTAGACGGTTTGGCAGTCTTGCGCAGCAATTTCCCTGTTCGTGGGGAGCCCGGCTGCATCAGAGTGGCCACGTTGGTGAGGTAGGCGTGGACACTTCTGACAAGTACAAGGCAAGGGAACGAGCGGGGGTGGGGTGGGGGGAGGGGTCACATCTTGTTTACATTCCGGGATCCTCACAGTTTCTCGGAGTGTCAATTGGTAGATGATCGTTTGTCTTTTCCTGTTTACAGTTAAGGACGTTTGGATCCATGTTAAACTTGCCCTGTCCGGCCAGCTTCGTAGGAAAAAGCACTTGAGAAGGTGAAGAGGAGATGGAGTCTGAGAATACTTTGTGTCAAGGTGGAGAGCGCAAAGGAGGTATTTAGAGGGTTGGCCTTCCCTGTATGGTAGTAAGATCTCTTTCCAGACCTTATTACCAGAGGAGGGGCCACTGTGGGGCAGTAACTTTGTTGATTAGATATGAGTTTGATTCAGAGCCCTGCCATTATAAATACTGTGATTCGGACACATTACAGCTCTTCTCAGTTTCTTCTTCCCTCTCTCCCTCCCTCCCTTCTCTTTTATTTTTGAGATTTTAATGTGAGGTGACACGTAGGTTGAAATTACTACTTCAAAACTGAAAGTAACTTTGATGACTTTGTTGTTAAGACTACCCTGCAGACACATGTAATCCATAGGCTAAATTGTGATTCGACTCCCTTACCAACCCTCTGTCTCCAAAAATCTTTACATTGTGATTCAAAACAGTAGCAAAATTAAGCTATGAAATAATTTTATGGTTGGAGGTCACCCTAACATGAGGAACTGTATTAAAGGGTGGCAACATTAGGGAGGTTGAAAAACACTTCCCTTGAACTAAATATCCCAAGTTGGCCTGGAACTCAACAGTGATCCTCCACCTCAATTATGTGAGCCACCACACCTGTCTAAGACAAATCACACGTGAAAGTCTGTGAACGATCAGCAGACACAGCCTGGTCAGTTATTTTACTGTCCACTTGTCATTTCTTCCATCCAAAAGATTGAAACATCTGGCTAGTGCCCTGGTGGGTTTTCTCCCTCTGCTTGATAATTGCCGCTGTTTGTTGTATGAGCCTAGAGAGGAACTGGGTACAGCAAAGGAAAGTGATGGCCATTGTGCAGAGAGCCCTGAGGAAATAAGAACACCGGTGTCAGTGAGTAACCGGAAGAAACGCAAGGAAAATATGGTGGTGCTGCATAGTATGGGTCTCTTGATCGTATGCAAGGTTTTTTTTTTTTTTTTTTTTTTTTTTTTTAATGAGCTATACACTAGTAATTGATGTCTAGCCTTAACTTAGCTCGTAGGTGAATGTGAACAGTCTTTTGTATATCATGTTCTTGTAAACCCTGCAAAGTATATATTAGATCTGCTTTAGGAACCTAGTTACATGGTTGTGATGTTAGAAGCTTAGGACTTCTATAGGAAGATTACATCTGGTAAGGCTATTGAGAATCATCCTTTAAATAAGTGTCCTGCTTTTACATCAGCATTCAACAGAGAGGTTGATTGTCTCTGGTTTGGTTGTTTGGCTTTCTCATAAGTGTAGGCAGACCCAGGTGTGGTGGTTCATGCCTTTAATCCCAACACTCTGGGTAGAAACAGGTGGATCTCTATGAGTTCAAGGCCAGCCATGGAGGAGAGGTCCTGTCTCGATAAATAAATAAGAAAGATATTTGCCCTTTATTTATTTAACAATTTAGCTGGCTCCCAAATCCTAGACAAATGAGACATCTATCTATTTTGGTTACTGTTTTTGCTTGTCAGTTTGATACACATGTGAGAAGAGAGCCTCAGCTGCAGGATTACCTCATCAGATTGCTCTGTGGCTGTTTCTTTAGGACAGTTTCTTGATTGCTAGTAGCTGGAGGGGGCCTAGCCCACTGTAGGTGGAGCAGGTGGTCCTGGGTTTATAGGAAAGCTAGCTGAGCGGAAAGAGTAAGCAAGTCAGAGAGGATGTTCCTCCAAGGTCTCTGCTTCAGTTCCTACCCCGAGTTCCCATCACCCCCAGGCACGTGGTTCTGGGTTGTATAAGAAAGCAAACTGAACAGGTGTGTCTCCATCTGCCTCAGTTTCTCTAACTCTTCATGATGGGCTGTAACCTGTAAGATGAACTAGCCCTTTCCTCCCTAAAAGCTGCTGCTGCTTTTGGTCACTGTTTAGCACAGCAAACTATTACTTCTTGGAATATGTGTTTTGCCAGTGTTAAATCCTTGTCCAATTGTGACTTTTTGTATTTTTGTTTTTCCTTAGGTGTTTTAGCTCACCTGGAAAGATTAGAATCTCAGATGTACAGATCAAACAGAAAATGTGAAGAGCCAACAGCTCACACAAAGGAAAGTTCTCTGAGAACCAAGATTAAGGAACTTCGGAGACAGCGAGATCAGCTGAGGGCTGAAGCGCAGCGCCGGCGGCTAGCCAGAGTGAGCAGAAAAGCCTTGTTGGCTCTCCTAGGGGTTGGAGAGAGAGGCAATCTGGGAATCAGTAAAGCAGGATCACCAGTTTTTACTTGGGATTATACTGGAATGATTTCAAGTCTTTGAATCTCTTCAAATAGTCAGACCTGTGGAGTAGGAATATTGACTAATAATGGTCAGGTGGTGATGTAGAGGCAGGCAAATTCTTTATAACTGTCTTCTCTGCCTTCTCAGACACTTGACCTGGTACCTCAACCTCAGCAGATCTAAGTTGTTTATAATTTTGCCATTGGTGCCAATGCTCTGTCACCGAGTCTAAGAATTTCACACTGAACACTGGCCATACCTTCTATCTAGTGTCCACTCTTCCTAAGGTCCATTCAGCAGCTCTCAAATGGTCCTTTCTGCTGTCTTTTTGTGTTTCTTTTCTGCTTATTTTTTTAAGATTTATTTATTTATTTATTATGTGTACAGTATACAGAAGAGGGTGCCAGATGTCTTTATAGATGGTTGTGAGCCACCACGTGGTTGCTGGGAATTGAACTCAGGACTTCTGGAAGAACAGTCAGTGCTCTTAACCTCTGAGCCATCTCTCCAGATCTTCCTTTGCTTATATTAAGTATTATCAACATATGTAAACCAACTTGGCTAGGTAGGTTGGATCCTAGGATAATTACCGTAGTTGGAGGTCTCCTAATATTTCTATTTTTCCACCAAATCCTACAGGACCAAGAAAATGTTACAAAATGTCACATTCTTCCCCTGCCCAATGTGTACAGTCTGTAACCTCTCCCATGATGCCCGTCATTACCCATAGAACCAGCCTTCCTGCCATTTTCTCCTCTCCCTTCCCATACTCCCTCCCTTTTTAACTTGCTTTTTATTGAAGGAAAATATATATATTATGAAGAGGCTAATGAGCATCTTAAGAGAATACAGCTGGGTTTCTGCCAGCAGTGAAAACTTAGGATATTACCAGTGTAAGGACTCCTGGCATTCCATGTAGCTGAGCCAACTCAGCTCAGGTGGGATGCCCCTTGTACCTTGTACGGAGGCATACCCCTGGGCGTGGCTGCGTAAACCCTGCTGCGGCACCTCCCTGGACACATGACGCATATCTGTACATGCCCCTTCTCTTAAAAGAGACTGTGCACATGTTCGGTTCTCTCTCTCTGTCCCCTGACTTATGTCCTGCTCCTCTGCTTCTGCACCCACCTTAATCTAAAGAACTTTCTTAAAGAAACTCTCATGTGTGGCCTTGATAGTGTATATCTGCTTTCACGTGCAAAACTAACAACCAGTACTTCAGAATTATCCTTTGCCTCCTGGTAACCGTGCCTTTTGGTGTAACCAATGATCCAGGATCTGTTACCAAGAATGGTTTTACCTGGTTTCGAGCAATGTTTGGGATCTTGCTACTTGACCAGGCTTGAATTCACTCTGACCCAGGCCGTACTAGGCCACGCAGTCTTCCTGCCTCAGCTTCGGAGGGTCACCACAGCTGGTTTGAACAGCTATAAAATATAAACTCCTTACAGTCTCTGTGACTGACTCAGCCCATCATCCCTGCACAGTGTTCTGGTTTCTGACTGTTACAGTCCATGTTGACGCCATGTGGGTCATTTGGGTTGTTTCACTTTGGGATCATTATGCAAATTGCTGTTGTAACATTCTTGTGTTTGTTTTGTTAAAAACACAATACTTTCCTATTTGATACAAGCTTTAAAAAAAGTTCTAGGACATGGAACCTGCAAATTAACCAGTGAGAACTGTCGCCTTGCAAAGCACATGTGACCATTTTCTGATCACAACAGTGGCTACTAAAATTCCTGGTGTTTTGTCACTTTACCAGTATATGTGACAGTGTCAGTTTTAAAAGTTTGTCATTATGGTGGGAGTGTAATAGTATCTTATTATGGACTTTAATTTATATTTGACTTTTTTCTTGTCATTCTCTAAAGAGCAGAATATAAGTTGTTTTTATAATGTTGCATATTTACACAGTATTAAGGGTTATTGATAATCTAGAGGTAATTTCAGGTGTACAGAAAGTAGATGTTATATGCAAGTTCTCTGGCTCTTATTTTAGGCAAGGGAGTGCAGCATCCATCGATTTAGGCATCTGCAGTGGATCGTAGAATCACTCTCACTTCACTGTGCTATACCCTGCCTGTTTCTGTTTTAGATTCCTCAGTCATCTTATGGCCTTTGAAATAAATGTCAGTGGCTAGGATTTTTTTTTCCTTGACATATTTTGGGTTTGAATTCTTTCCTGTAGACTATGGCTTGCCTTTCACCCTCTGTAGCTTTGTGTTCTCTTCTCATAAATCTTCTGCCTAACATAGTAATGGTCTGTTTCATCTTTAGAGATAGATATCCCACTGCCTCCTGAACAAAACATCTAGAAAGACCATTTGCCTTACTGTATGGTGATTGGTCCTGTCTGGATTCTGTTTGGTTCCATTGGCCTGTTTTAACAACTGGCTGCCTTTTTTTAAGGAGCAAAAAAGGTATTTTAGGCTGTGGTGTCTGTAGAGGCTACATAGGTCTGCTTTGTGTGTATGAAAGATGTGTAAAATGGTCATGGTGTAAGCTGGTCATGGCAGCACAGGCCTTGTAATGCCAGCGCTTGAGAAGTTAAGGAAGAAAGATCCAGAGTTCAGGACCAGCCTGGGCTATCATGGCATACGCTGTTTGTAGTTTGGTAACCCCTGAAGTGTGTGTTGTCCTGGGTGTTTTGTTGTATCCACCCGAAGGCCAGGTATAGTGCACCATAATCAATTTGTTTTTGTGTCCTTTCTTAGGCCCCAGCCACACATGGGCTGTTCTGGACTTAGCATGTACTCAGACAGACTGTGCAGATGTGGTTTCTCTTCCCTGTGGGATCTTAGCTACCCTTGGTCTTCTGTTGTCCCCCACACAGTGAAAGTATACCTTGAAATGCAGAGGAGCATGTGCTCTGAGTGAAGGGGGTGCTGCAGGAGAGCCAGCATCTTCAAAAGCATTTTAGTGGTGGTGGTTGGTTTTCTCTAATACCTTCAGATCATCTTCTGTTTGTTTGCCTGTGTCGTTCATCCAGCTTCACACTTAACCTCTGAGGAAAAGATAGTGTGAGCTTGAGGCCTGGCTTTGAAACCCTACAGTCAAGCCCAGCTCTTTCAGCTTGGCCTTTCTACCCTGCACCCATTCTAGACTTTGTTCAAATCCTCCTCTTGCTCCTCTGCAGTCTTCTCCATCACCCTCAGCATCCTAAATCATTAGCTGGCAGTCTCTATTCCCCATTCCTGCATCATGACCTGCATCTCTTCTCCTTCAGCTGCATAGCACTGCCCCAACTGAGGGGTCACGGATGCTTTACAGAATAGAGAGGCTGCCCTTATTTTTATGCAATCTACTGGCTCCCGAGTCTTTGTGGTACCCCTGTTGTAACCAGTCAGCTTTGCTACATATCCTGTAGGTTACAGCATCTGCGGCCAACGAAGACCCACAACACACGGTGGAGATGAGTGAGCAGGACGTTCTGGAAAGGCAGTGGGGAACCTTGAAAGCCATTCTGCAGGCCTATCGTTTTACAGGTAGGCCTTTGTTCTGGTCTGACTGCTTCTTAGGCCGATAGCTGTATTATCTATCAGGCTAGACTTAGTTCCGGAGAACTTCCTTGCACATACCACCATACATATACAAGTTGGCACGCTACTTTGTAGACCTATCTACCTGTCAGATCAGCCTCTTTAGACAGGAAAAGATTGGCTGGTGGCTGGCCAAAACTAATTTTTTTTCATGATATTCATTTGCTGGGACCCTCTATCTACTACAGTATTTTTCAACCTGTGTGCCATGACTCTGATGGGGCGGGGGGGGGGGGGACTGGTGTGACTCTGATTGGCTTATGAGCTCAAACTGATCAAGGCCCCAGGCAGACCCAGGTTGGCTTGTGTGGAAGTGCTTAGGAGCACATGTGTTAAGGCACTAGTTATTGCCAATTTGTACTGACTGAGGCTGGGCTGGTCTCCAGCCCCTTAGAAGCCCATACATTCATTCTATAGTCTACAGGGAATGTTGAGTGACCCTTTGACAGGGGTCACATATAAATATTCACATTATTGATTCAAAACAATAGCAAAATTAGTTAGGAAGTAGCAACAAAAGTAATTTTATGGCTGGGGTGAGCCACATGAGGAATTGTATTAGAAGGCTGTAGCATTGGGAAGGTTCTAGAATTGTCTACTGCTTGCCTGTGTTACGGGAATGGTCATAGTTTAACTTCAAATCTCTGTTCCATTATAAATAGGAATCTGTTCATCATCAGTGCCACAGAGGACTATGGGAACGGAGATGACCATACACTAGGAGTCAGGGAATAAAAAATACATAGAATAAAATGTTCTAATTTTTTTCCTCAGTATTTGATGTTTAGAGTATCTTCTCACCTCTTCATCTTTCTGTAATTTTAACAACTCAGGCTCATGTGAATCAGTCAGGGCAGTGTCTGATACCACTCATTTGGCTGCTTGTTGTGCTGGGCGTGTCTCTACACCAGGCCTTCTGCAGGCTGTGGGGATGCCCAGACAGCAACCCACAACCTTTGGTTGACATCTGAGGTGTTGTCTGTCTGTCCAGGGCTCAGCGGGAAGTTGACGAGCCGTGGAGTTTGTGTGTGCATCAGCACCGCCTTTGAGGGGAACCTCCTGGAGTCCTACTTTGTAGACCTTGTCATAGAGAAACCCCTCTGGATTCACCACCACTCCATCCCAATCTTCATCCCTCTAGAAAAGTTAGCCAAGGCACACCTACAAACGGACATCCAGCGCTTCTTGTTCAGTCTCTGCGAGTACCTAAATGCCTACTCGGGCAGGAAGTACCAGACGGACCAACTTGAGGTATTCGTGTAGAGATTTTGTGTCTAATTTCATTGCCCGTGACAGTCCTCAAAGGAAGACAGAACATGCGTGCTTGCTCTATTTTAAGACAGGTTTTCTCTGTAACAACTCTGGCTGTTCTGGAACTCACCTTGTAAACAGGCTGACCTCAAACTCAGAGATTCACCAGTCTCTTAACTCCCAGGTGCTGGGATTAAAGGCATGCACCATCACCACTTGGCTAGGAGATGCTTTCTTAACAATTTGTTTTTGAGACAGAGTTCTTCAGTGGTAGCTGGATATGCAACCCAGGCTGATCTTGAACTTGTGCCAATGTACTTTGGTCTCTGCCTCCTAAGTATTGGGATTGCAAGTGTATGCCAACATAGCTGATTTTGTTTTTATTATTTATATATAAATTTATTTTTTGCAAGGCTGGAGGCCTTGTGCATGATGAGAGAGTACTCTGCCACAAAGCCACACCTCAGCCCTTGTTTCCTAATGCTGAGTCAGAAGTTTGTCCATTACCTTTACTCTGTATTTGGCTAGCTGGTTGGTAATAGGGTTCGCTCTGTAGTCCAGGCTGGTCTGGAACTTCCTTCCAAGGCCAGGCCACCCTCATACTGAGAGCAATTCTCCTGCCTTAGCTTCAGTGTCGATCACAGGCATGTGGCACACCGGCTTGCCACTTGATCTCTAAGACTTGTTTCTTCAAGCAAGTTCCCTTGTTATTTCACACCCTTCACAACTCTCAGTGATGTCAAAGGGTCACATTCCTCATGGTGACCCCCCAAATTTTTGTCTCAAGACAGACAGTTGCCATGCTGTTATATAGACAGACAGTTGCCATGCTGTTATATATACTCAGTGTTGTGCTGACCTAAGTGCAGGTGTCTGGTACCATAGAGGACTGCTGTGTCTTCTGAACTCTAGCCTGACTTAAGGTTGGAAACCACAGGCAGGAAATAAATACAAAAGAAGTCAGTAACCAGTTCCACCTCTGCCCATGTGTCCATTAAAGGAAATGTCTTTCCATAGAAGATACTCTCAGTGAAACTGTTGACAGAAATAGTACCACCTTCTGTCTGTCCCCAGACCATTCACTGAAGAGCTTCCCACCAAAGACTCCTAATGGTCCTTTGTCCCTTTGAGACAAACTTTTGTGTGTTGTCAGGCTGGAGAGGTTGCCCCATAGCTCACGGTGCCTCTGGGGCAGTCATTGATATCACCTCTCGCTGTTCTTTACCCTGCTAGACTGACTGCAGCGCCTTCCTCACAGGACCTTTGCAGAGAAACACCCTGTGCAACTTGCTGTCTTTTAACTATAAAGTGGATGAGGGAGGCCAGACCTTCTCCTTTAGTGCCAGATTACTGTACGAAGACCTCACAGCAACTCTTCCCACAGATGTCACCGTGTCGTGCCCAGGTAGGAGTGACACTTCACTGAAGCATACATAATCCAGTTTA
The DNA here is from genome assembly GCA_004025045.1 of Sigmodon hispidus. Classification (NCBI taxonomy): domain Eukaryota; kingdom Metazoa; phylum Chordata; class Mammalia; order Rodentia; family Cricetidae; genus Sigmodon; species Sigmodon hispidus. The sequence continues at coordinate 52,147 of PVIH01000836.1, read as the reverse complement.
AACAAATAGAGTGAACTGTGTAGAGTAACATCAAGTGGACCACTTGACGCCCTTCTTCTCACATTCTAGAAATGTACTAAGATACAAAGAAAGTTTTGTTCCTATAGTTTTTCCTCTTTGTAAATGTTAAGCTTCATTATCTTAGTTTTCCCCATTTCCTGCCTTTCCCAGATTGCCCAGAATTCTTTCACCTACTTGTTTTCATGGGTGTGTGCCCCCCCACCCCCAAGAAAGACAACTAAAGCAGAGTCCTGGGTTCCTATGATAAAGTTAGTGTGCATTTTAGCCCTCTAGGGTATATTCTGTAAGTGGTGGGTTTTCAGGACTAGCTGTTTCACTTGCATAGAAGTACCATAATAATCTGACATTGGCAGTCTTTTTTTTTTTTTTTGAGGAGTAGATTGTTCTAGTCTATTTTGTCTAAGTTCCTAGTCTCAGAATTCTAGTGTTCTGATAGGGGTGACCTCTCTAGAGCTACAGACAAAAAATAAAAAGTCACACGGGTCCAGAAGAGCGGTGATCTGGTTGTAAGTCCTCTGGTTGGATTACTTAGTTGACAGACTCTCTTCCCTTAGGGGCAGAAGCACCATCCGATCGTTTGGAAGAGCACAGAACATCCCATGAAATGCTCTTCCGTACCAAGCCCCTGCACCAGGTGTTTGCTTCATTCTCAAAAGCTGAAGAGCTGGATTTGAGCCTGGTCTCCTGAAGAACTTTGTGGGACACATCTGAAGTGAATATATCCACACTGCCTGCAGTCAGTCAGTGACCTGTGAGCAAAGGCTGTGGAGAGAGCGCTTGCCTGGAGACTAGACACCCACTTCATCAACATGACAAGGAACTGGTCAAGTTCGTGTCTGTAGACACAGGGCCATTTGGACAGTTCTCCTGGACTGCCTGGTCCCTCAGTACAGTTCTCCAGAGCAAGCATCTCTTCCTCTATAAGTACCAGTTGATTTGATCATATGTATCTATTCTTGCTGAAAATCACTAAATTGGGGCTAACTGAAGACATTTTGTGAGTATCTCTAGCTTTTGTGGGAGCTGTGAGTCTATTTAATGTTTGGTTTGGAGTAGCCTGTCCTAGGCCACTGTTACTTTTTATAATTAGGGGTTCTTTATATTTCCTACTGTTTCCCTAAAATATCTTGGTCAAGAGCTGAATGCATGAAGTCACTTTGAGAAGCATTGTTAGAATCTGGATAAGGAAGTGGACCCTCGCTGTCCTGTCTGTCTGCTGGTCAAGTACTCCGTCACAGTTCCTCCTCTGCTAGGCCCAGCATCTGGGCGTCACTCAAAACTAGCAAAACTAGCTGTTTCCTAGAAATCTCCATGTGTAGGAAGGAGCGCCAGGGAGTAAGCCAGCGTGGCCACTCTGCAGAGACTGACAATAAAAGGTTCAGTCAAGTTTTTGCCCTCTAGGTGGGGGATGAAATGTCGCAGGAACAAAATTGCCACAACAGTGCCATCAAGTTGAGTAAAGCTTTTAATCAAACAGTCCTGTTCTTTATCAACACCTGCAGATTCTGTTGAAGCAGTAGCAAGAGCTCAGAAGACAAGGCAATATTGGAAGGTTGTTTTTAAACAGGTTAAAAATATAAATGTAGAAGATCTGTTTATATAGTTCTCTTTCAGAAATAGCCCCCCTCCCAGGTGAAAGGAAATATTGCACTTTCTGCTCACGTGACTAAGATGACAGGGTTCCGGAAGAACCTTTCAAGATTATCAGGAACGTCGGGGTAAGGGCCACCGGCCTAGCTGGACAGGAGGCAGCCAGCCCGCCCTTCAGCAGAGCCCCACCCGCTGCTGCTGTTCTCCTCACAGTGGCCATGGCCTCTCTAGGAATGGAGGGCTGAGCTGGACGGAAGTCGGGAGAAGCTTCCAGAACTATGCCTAAGACCCCTGCTGTGGGGAAGCTACAGGCACAGGGAGGAATAGGAATGGCCACCCTTGGCTCCCATCCACACAGGAAGGCTGGAGGAATCGGGAACCTAAAGTCTATGGGAATGTGCACGTCAACAATTTGGGAACACTAGGACTTGGTCATTTGCCCTTTCCCAAAAGCCTTTCTTCACTTCCGATGTGGACCATTGTGGGGCCAGAGGCCATTCAGGAGTTGTCCACCACTTGGTGGGGCAGTGTAACAGAGGAGCCGTTGGGGAAGGCAGCTGGCCTGTCCCGCCCCTTCAAGAAAAAGGTCAGGAGCTCCCCTTTCCCTTTCACAAAGATGGGGCCTCGCCTTACAAAGCGGAAGCCGTACTCTCGAAGGATGACCTGCGTTTCTTCTACCACCTGCCCATGGAGAACAGAGACAAGGTTACAGAAGTCAAGACTGGTTGGCACAGTGCTCTACCCCAGTCCCACATGGGTGAGAACCGTGGACATTCTAATGTCCAACTACCATTTCTGCTCAAAGCTACTTCAGTTGCTGCTAGCACAAGATGCCAACTTTTAATAAGTTTGCCCTTTGGCACACAGTATTGCAAATGGACCAAAGCTTTGCTCCCTTCTGTTAAGACTCTAGAGGCCTCAGTGCACTTGGCCCTGTAGCATTGCCAACCTTGACTTGTGACCCACAGGCAAGGGCCAGTAAGGTATGGCAAAGCACACAAGCTTCCCTTTTACTTACTCCCTGCATTCAACACATGCTCAGTTCTGGTGCTGCACATACCTGGATATTGCCCATGACCCCTGTGGATTCCATCCTGCTGGCCACATTGACTGTGTTGCCCCAGATGTCATAGTGTGGTTTCCGGGCTCCGATTACTCCAGCTAGAACACCTCCTTTGTTCATGCCTGGGGTAGAGAGTGGGGGCATGGCCACAAGGCAAACCTGCGATCACCTCTCAGAAGCTACCAGTTCTCCTTCATAGGTGATCGATCACCTGACCCCCAGGGGGCTCCTAATCACATTGCTAAAAGTCCTACACAGTTGTCTGCTGTGCTGACACTCAGGCCTAATGCTACCAGGTTCTCTGTAATTTCTAATTTCAGACTTCCGTGACTCTCACAGAAGCAGTAGGGCTGCTCCTCCTAACTGCCTTGTTAAAATGCCTGCCTTGGGAGAGCGGCTGCACGGGTCTTAGCCTGACTGTTTTCTCTGAACACAACTAAAAGTCATCTGGGGCCCTCGAGTGTGATCTTTCCTACCAGTCCATCTTGGCTTTTCAAGCCTGGCCTGCTGACCATGCCCCAGCACCAACGGTGCCTTTACCTATGCGCAACATGAAGTTGTTGAATGACTGGTTGTTGATGTTTGTGAGCGTATCCTTCATGGCTAATGCAAAGTCTGCCAGGTCGGCCAGGTGCTGCCAGCGTTCCTTGTCTGACTTTTCCTCCTGCGAGTTAAGAGCGGTTACACTGTCAGGACCATCTAGGCTGTGACCACAGCAACTACACATAGATAGCTGCTGCAGGATGGATACACGGGAACAGGCTGCTAACACCTTCTTTCCTCCCCGGAAGGAATTAGCAGTCTCCTTTGGGCCAGCGTGTCACCACTGCAGAATTCATATAATCTGTGTAAGGCAAAGACTCGGCCCAAAAGATGGGGAAGACGCTGTTGCTTCCTCTGTGCCGTGTGACTGGCTGGTTCCTCAAGATCATAGGCATCGTGGAGCCACCTTCAGCTTGCTTACTTAGCTCATTCAGAACGTGGAGAAGTAAAGGAAAGCTAGATGGTGGTTTAAGACCAGTGCTTGGCCCCAGGATCTCCCACTACCACCACCACCAATATTCCTTTTCTGGCCTGGAAATCAAGCTTGGTAAAGGCCATTCAGCAGCTGGGAGTTTCCACTGCTCCAAAACTGATACAGTTCTTAAGCCATATGGGGGCATTGTGGGAATGAGCCCTTTGCACAAGAATGTTCATGAACTTTTCAGCTGATTCCCATTCCCCATGGGCTGAGGCCGGCTGCTTGCTAGTTACCTAACAAGTGAATTACCTTGCTGGAGCTTGTAAAGCCATTGGTGTTGACATCCGGAGTGACTCCTGAAGCTGCCATATAGGTGCTGCCAATGGTTTTGATCTTGGTAATGACCCGGAATTTGGGATTGTCCAGGAGCTGAGGGCAGAATTAGTAGAATCAAGGGAAGATGAGTGAGTTCACCGTCAACTTCACCTAAAGCATCTGAAAGATGCTTTCCTACCCAAGCTGCCTTGACACATGATCCTCATCTTAGTGTCAGTGGCTAGCCTCTTAGGTGGTGGAGCACCTCAGGAAGGGGGTCCAGCCAAGGCTTATGGGGTTTGAGGGTAGAAGGAATGGGAAGTCTTTAATCCCATGAGCTTTCCAGGGCTGTGCCAGGATCCTGTAGCCTCAGCCCTTGGACTCCACAGTGCTGGACAGCTGCAGAAGTTCAGGGACTAGAAAAGTGACTTGTGCAGAATGTCTTGAGATATTATAGAAAAGATGTTAGCTCTATGACAGGACACTCACTGAGTCAAAGTCAGAGATGATCTCATTGAGGAAGCGTAGACACTCGATGCCACCGTTATTGATGCTCTCCTCAGTGTAGAAGTCAGCAAAGTTGGGCAGGGAGGCAAACATGACTCCAATCTCATCATAAGACTGGCTGTACAGCTCCTAACGAGAGGCAGGCAGGGTCAGGTTAGGTAAAGCGCTACACAACTAACTGCAAGGAACCAGCTAGAGGCAAGCTGGCAAACCAGTCCAGCAGGAGCACCTCCGTCCATGTATAGGGGCAAAGCAGTAGAGGTAAGTAGCCGCTGGGGAAGGCTCCATCTGAACACATGTACGTACCACACACGTACAAATAAAGACAAGGCCCAAGCATGCAAGGGACAGCTGCCTGGTGCGATAGCATACATGATGTGTGCACTCAGCTTTTTGGAGCCAACTTTGCATAGCAAAAACCTCATCCCCACTAAGAGTAAAAAGATTTCCTAGCCCTTTTAGCAGCCCAGTGTGCTGCCTAGTTCAATACCAACTTGACACAGCTTGAGTCATTTGGGAAACGGAAACCTTGATTGAAAAGATGCCCCTTCATCAGATTGGCCTGTGGGTATATATAGGGCATTTCCTTGGTTGACACCCCAGCTCACTGTGGACTGTGCCACCCCCAGGTAGGTGGTCTTGGGTGCTATAAGAAAGGAGGCTGAGCAAGATATGAGGGACAGTCCTCGTGGCCGTTATATCGGTTCCTGCCCTGACTCCCCTTGGTGACAGGCTGTGTGCCTGGAAATGTAGGAGGAAATAAATCCTTTCCTCCCCAAGTGGCTTACAGAAGGTCAGTGGAATGGTTGGCCACCTTGGTTTGAGGTCTTATTGACAAAAGGGGCACTCAGGTTCTGAAATGGAATCCTAGAGATGCAGCAGAGCTCTTTAGATGAGACCCCGGAAAGTCTCTTGTTAGGTCTGGTTATAAAAGGACCTGGATCCACAGGTGCTCCAAGTGACATGGTCTCACCTCATCTCTCTTCTTGGACCCCAGGAAGTGGCGTGCAACATGCTCAGGCAACATGTTGGTGACCAACGCCTCATTCCACCGTCGCATCTCATACACACGTTCTTTCTGGTCATGGACCTCAATCTTCCACAGGAACAGTGTTCGTGCCAGTTTTTCCACCTGCAGACAGAGGTGAGGTGAAACACTTACAGCAGGGGTTCGAATGCTGTACATGGTGAAATGGGAAGATCGCTAAGTGACAAAAGCCAGTGAGGAGTCCGCTAATCAAAATGGCATCCCACTGCTGCAGTGAGGTCTTGGGCCTCCCATATGGGTAGGGTTCGTCTGAGACTATCTTAGTTGCAGATCAGGGTGCAGGGCAAAGAGAGCTCTCCCAGAACCAAAAGACATTTCCATCTCTGGCAGTTCCACTTATAAAGTGGATTGGGGAGGCTGTACTTCCCCAGTAAACCACTGGGGGGCATCCAAGCTCACTGTCCTTGTATGGATACTTCATCTTCACTGAACAAAAACTTCATTAGCTCCTTTCCCTTCCGACCTAAGGTTAGTGCATCAATGACCCCCCACCTAGGGAGCATCTGCCTATCCTGGAGGAGGGCAAGAAAGAGCTTTCTTGTATTACTGAGGAAGAAACCAGGACACAGCAGGGCGAGGGCTTCCCATGTGCCATGGTAGGTGAAACAACTGCTTCTGAGTAGTGGGACAGCTTGTTTCAGGCCTTGAGCGCAGGAGGAGAAGGTGTGTGGCACTTACATGGCGGGAGAAGTAGTAAAAGCTCAGCATCATGACGAACATCATCACAGTCATGGAGTACTTGGAAGGCACCAGGGGTGGCCTGCTGGACAGAGGGACACATGAAGAGTGCCTTTGCCACCCCCCAGCAGGCCTGTGCTTCTGCTATCACTGGGCAGCAGGAGACCCCCCCCCAGTATGTGATCAGGCTATTGGGGGTGCAATCAGCAGCCCCAGCTCCCTTGGCTATGATTGCTGCAGCGCCTGACACATCCAGGGAGTGGCTACTATAGTACGTACTGTAGGATTGGGGAGGAAGGAAAGACGCCACAGAGAGCAATGAGACCAAGATACAGTCCCTCTGCCCATAGCTCTGTGTGCAGCCACCGTTAATTCCCATCACCGTATACAACCTTGTTACAGGAAAAGACAATTTTATCTGTTACCAGTGGTGTCATTTGGGGCTCGCGCTCGCTCTCTCTCTCTCTCTCTCTCTCTCTCTCTCTCTCTCTTTCTCTCTCGTGTGAGTGTGAGTGAATTTTTCTAGATGTGTGTAGAAGTGGAGTTTCTGGGCCATAGGTTTTGGGTAGTTTTGTTTGAGACATATGTGCTAGGCTGGCCTTGAACTCCTGATGTCCTGCCTCTACAGGTATGCTCCACCACCTCCACTTTAATCTACCAACCCCATAGGTCTATTCTCAACCAAATCCAGGTTTTCTAAATGGCATTGACACTGTATACCACCACCAAGAAGAGTATATGAGTTAAGATCAAACTTATTTTGAAAACTTTGCCAAATTGGTAAGAGTATAGTGACAGTTTGTTGTGGCTTTAATTTGCATTTTTGGTTTGGTTTGTTTGCTTATCTAAATAATCTTTGTCGGTATCCATTTAGACCCCTCCCCTCCCCATCAAGACAGGGTTTCTCTGTATCCCTGATTGTTGCAGAACTCACTCTATTTGGCTGGCCTCAAACTCAGATCCACCTGCTTCTGCCTCCCAAGTGCTGTAATAAAGGCATGCACTACCGCCTCCCAGACTTACTTTATGAAGGGTATATTCAAGTCTCCTACTCATCCTCTATTAGTACTGTCTTTAAAAAAAAAAAAAAAAATCTCAGGGGCTGGAAGGAACACTGGCTGCTCTTCCAGAGGTCCTGAGTTCAATTCTCAGCAACAACATGGTGGCTCACAGCCATCTATGATGACATCTGGTGCCCTCTTCTGGCAAACAAGCATATATGCAGGCAGAACACTATATACATAATAAATAAAACTTTACCAAAAAAAAAAAAAAAAAAAAAAAAAAAGCTCACCTTAGGGTCTGTGTTCAACTCACTGAACCATAAAAGTCTAAAACTTAGATGCACCTTGGAGGACTTTGATGTTCTCAGGTGAGACAGTCAGGAAATTGATAGGCCTGGCTCCCAAGGGGAGGACCAGCTGCCACAGATAGGACTCAGGTCTGAATTCCAGCTGAATCCTCTTTCCTCATTTCCCTGCCAGAGGCCACCACTTACAGGTCTTCCTCAACTCCACCCTCTGTGCCCTACCTTCCACCACACAGCTCTCTTCAAGCTTCTGTCTTTCATGCAAGAGAGACCCAGATGGCCAACTCCTCTACCTGTAACTGAGGTCATGTGCCCTTGGAAGAGTGAGGTTATATTTGCTGTCTGTGGGAAAGGTGATGAATACAGTGCCTCTTACCTGTCAGTGCCATTGAGCCCAGGAGTGGACAATACCTGCATCTTCTCTAAGGCCACCACAGGAAAGCTGTTGAGCAGAGAATAGCATATTCAGGCCACATCCAGATGTGGGAGGCTGATACCGCAAACATTTAGTGTCCCAAATCTACTCATTGAGACGGAAAGGACCACTCCCCGTGCATGTCTGTGAGAAGCCCTGAATCTCTGAGGTAGACTGATGAGCCTGAATCAGAAAGCCACCTCAGCACAGGTACCTGACCTTGGAACAAGCAGGGTGGGGGACGTGAGAGGAAGGAGACCATGCACACCCTCAATCAGGCTTTATCTTACTCCTGTTCCTGAAAGCGCTTGTGGTCGTATTCATCAAAGACTGGACACCAGGCATACAGGTTGATGGCAGTCACCGCGCCTGTGACGAGCAGCATGAGCGTCAGCTTCACCATGTGGCTGACCTGCACCAGCATGATGGTGGCGATGAGGGACAGGACAGCAACGTAGTTGTAGTACTTGGGGTTCTCCATACAGCCACCATCCAGCTCGATCCCAGATGTCACATTGTAAGGTCCCATATAGTACTGGAGACAGCTGAGCTGGAGGCCAGCATGGGGGGGAGGGAGGAAGATGGAGAGAAGGGATCATCAGTGGCAATGGCCATGCAGCTGGCTCCCTTCACAGTACCCTCAGGGAGATGAGAAATCTACCTGAGTAAGCATATATATACATGTCATGATCTCACTGTGTATTGTGAGCACTGCACCTACTGTACAGAAATTGCTCCAACAATTAGCAAGTTGTGAAAAGTAGACCCAGGAGCCAGATCTTCAGGCTCCTAGCCCAGCATGCTTTTTGCATCACATTTGCTACAAGAAGGGCTGTGTGGCCAGTCAGAATTTGTGGTGACAGCTATCCTAGCACAGGTGGTAGCCCCGCCTACTGGACCACCATAATCACAGAAACGTTCTCATGAGCTAGCTGAGCTTCTGTGTGTACCCTGCAGCTCACTTGACTTCAGGTAAGGACGTGGTGTTGCTTGGGTGTGTAGGATCCTTGTGCACCCTTCCACGGGACCTCAGACCTGGGTGTCTACATCACTTATCTCCTGATAAGAGGGATCGGGGCTTCATCATCCTGCTTTGTAGACATCATGCAACCCAGAGACTTGCTGGATTTCACCAGGTAGGTGTCTGGTTGCAGACCTACCGCTTTTTACTTCTGTGACTTCCAGAGGAAGTCTCTAGGCTGATTTTAAGTTGTTATTTAAGTTGTTAAAGTACAGTAAATACTATACAGCATTCTTTTTTTTTTTTTTAAACTTTATTTATTTGCCTTGGTGTTTGCCTGGAACTGGAACTACAGACAGTTGTTAGCTGCCATGTGGGTGCTGGGAATCGAACCCGGGTCCTCTGGAAGAGCAGACGGTGCTCTTAACCGCTGAGCCATCTCTCCAGCCCCCTATACAGCATTCTTAAAAGAAGGTCTTAGAGTACATACAGCATTACCCAGATTAGAGCGATCCATAATGACTGTGACAGTTACTGCCCCCTAACTCTCCATGAACTGAGGAGATGAAGATGATTAGTCTCCCCAGAGCCACATGAGCTCTGTGAGTCTGTGTTCCTGCTCAGCTGCCATTAAGGATGTAAGAAGCTACCTGATGATTATATGCTCACCTCCTCAGCCCAGTGGATACCCAACACTGGCTAGACTTCGAGGAACATAACCAAGAATGCCTATATTGGACCTCAACCCCTGTAATGGAGTGAGCCATTGCAGGCACTGTGTGTGTGTCAGTGTACATACACAAGATGCATGTGTTTCTTCTAGAAGCCAAATCTGTCACTCCTCAGGTATCATCCACACAGGGTCTCCAATTAGCTTAGTATAACTCAGTAACTAAGCTGGCTAGCCAGTGAGACCCAGAGATCCACCCATCTTTGCCTCCACATCACTGGGGCTCTAAGTATCCACTATGCCCGGCTTTCTTCATATGCATTCTGGGGATGAAACTCAGGTCCCACGCAATTTACCAACTGAGCTATCTCCCACCTTCTGGAACTGCTTCAGTTTTTGACTTTGTTACTGTGTGTTTGACCCAAACAAATGAACATCTCTGAACTTCAGTTCCTTCCTGTGAAACTTCAGATAGCAATGCACCTCACCAAGGACTGGGAACACTGGGATGTGGGAGGGAAGGGCTCCAGGGCACTAAGTCAGTGCCAAGGGAAGGCGCACTCTGCCTGGCTGGGATCTCAGGGTCAGATTCATCCACCTGAAATTCATGCTGCAGAGGAGGGGGCTGGCAAGCTGCCAGGGGGCAGCCCCTCTCCCCAGGGTTTAGGCCCCTTTAACAAGGGAAGCAAAAGCTCACCATGTCCACAACATTGGCCATAACCAGAATGAAGATGGCTAACATGGCCCAGGTGTTCCTGGCCCAGCGGGTCCGGTCAATCCAAGATGAGAAAGCCACAAGCTTCTTAGGAAACGCCTAGAAGAAATGGGATTTCAAGGGCTTGAGCCTCCACCCATATGTCCTGAAGGCATGACTGGCCACTTCCCTGCCCTAGACCAAAAAACCTAAAAGGCTATTCTTCGCTTGTGAGCACCCAAAACTAAGGGTGCAAATCCTCAAGGTATGTGTACAGCCCTAGGCAGACACATCCAGAGGCAAGGGGACAGCTTGAGGGCTTCCCACCTGCCTAGCCACATCTCTCTTCCTTTCTGGGTCAGCATATTTAACTCCCAGGTTACCTGAAAAGCAGCCTGTTAGACTGATTTTCCTAAGGCATTTCTTTTCCCTTGTTAATTCTGACCAAACACTGGCTGGCACACGAGTGCCTGCAGAAGTCCTAGTCTCTAAAGCTGGCTTTTACGGTCCTTCATAGATGGACCCATCTTCCAGCTGGGTATCCCCTTTGCTGTTGTGCTCGTGTTTAATCATGGCCCTCAAGATCCCAGGCTCAAGTTGGAGAGTATGGGGGAAGTGGACGGATGAATGGATAAATGCCTGAATGACTCCTACAAGTCTGTCAGGATTGGACCAGGCGGCCAACTCCATCATTACCCAGAGTGCCACTCTCTAGAGACTAGAAGGCTCTGAGCTCCACTGAAGAGTGCCTCTTACCCTGGGAAAGATGGCAGCCAGTGAGCAGATGGTCAGGATCAAAAGCAGGACCTCACCAACCACGAAGGTCACATAGTTTGTCATCAGCCTGAAGCAGAGAGAAGGTGATTGGAGTGTATAGGGGCCAGCTGAGCACAAGCCTGTGATTGGCAGCTTCTACGTGACGCCAAGGAACTAGTGCTGCTGACTTACCAGCAACAAGATGACAGATACACCCTAGCAGAAAGGGATGCCAGCAGAGGGCGGGGCCTGGGAATGTGCCACCCTTTAGCTGCTAACGGTCCACTGGGACTTTTCCAGAGGTAACGAGGGTCACAGATGCCCTGAAAATAGCCCAGTAATATCCTGGGAAAGAGTCTTAGAAATGAGCATCAGCCCATAGCTGGGATGAAAACAGTGAAGAATATAACACAGAAGTCATACTGAGGCTCCTAACATGACCCCAACTACACAGAGCCCAGAGAAGGAATTCTTTCCACATCCATCTCTTCCTCCACTCAGAGAAATCTGACCTCCCCAGATCCTTCTCTGACATCTACCTCATCTCACACAATGGAGAAGTCTTGCCAGGAGCCCCCAGAAACACAGGTTGCTAATCCAGTATCCAACTCGGGGTCACCTCTTAACATTTCCTCTCTTGGTTTGGGGGATCTCTTCAGGCCCTGTGGTTTTTGTCCCCACACCCAGGCCTTTAACTGGCTCGTCCACTGACTCTTTGTGATCTCAGTGAGCCTGTGTGGATAGCTCTCGGGTCTGAGCCACCAGCCTCTCCCTGGGCCCCGGCCTGTGTAACTCAGCTGCCTCCAGACCAGTGCCACATGGGCAGCCCAAACTCCAGATCCCTGCTGCTCGATTAATAAGCCTTCCTTCCTACAGGCTCAACCTTGGTTAATGAAACTGCATCCTGTCCATTGCTCAAATTGAAAAAAGCCCTGGAGATGTCCTCAACTCTGCCCTATCATACTCTTCAACACCAAATCTGCCAGCAACTCCAGCCATCTGTCTCCAGAATCCAGCCATCCACTGATAAAATGTGTCATCCCTCCTCTTTACCTTCTCTAACTCAGCCTCACCCAAGTCACCAGTGGTATCTCAACTGGTATCTATCATCATCTCAGCCTGGTCCAGGTTCCACTCTTGCACTAGCCTGTTCTGATGCATCCAGGAGGTCCCCTTCGCAGATCTGTGCCCACTGTGGTTTTTTTGGGGGTTTTGTTTTGTTTTCAAAACAGGGTTCTGTGTAGCTGTCCTGGAACTTTCTTTGTAGACCAAGCTGGCCTCGAACTCACAGAGAACTGCCTGCCTCTGCCTCCCAAGTGCTGGGATTAACAGCATGTACTATCACTGCCTGGCGTGGCTTAGCTCTGTGGTTGACTCATATTCCAGATTCATTTTATTAGCTATATATCAGCACACCGGCCTCTGTGCCCAGCTCTTACTCTAGCTCTATGCCTGCTTGAGGTAAAGGATCCCCAGATAGCACAAGGTGCACTCTTCAGCCCTTGAGGACTCTGCTGAAATACCTTGTCAGTGAGGTCTGCTGTGACTACCCTACAGAAGCCTACAAACCAAACCCCCACCTGACCCTGTCTCGTACTTCCCTCTTTAGATGTTCACTCTGGTTCCCGTCACCACCCTTGTGACACGTAAGCATCACAAGAGCTTGTTCCCTGACACTTCCCCAGGCACAGCACAGCATCTGTAAACCTAATCTCCTAAAAGCTATTGGTGTGTGGGGGGGGGGGCGTTCCTCCTCACTCTGCAGATGAGCGAACTGGTGTTGGGTGCTTTCCGGGATGGGACCTGCCACTGTCCTGCCTACAGAACCTTCGGATGCTGCAGCCAAGTCCCCAGGGTTTTGACAGCTCCTCAGACTAATCCAAGCAGGGCCCCACCCACAGGCTACTGCTGGAGGGCTCTGTGCCCAGGGGAGATGCTCACTTGTCCCCCGAGGTCAGGAAGGTGATAATTAACCTTGAGGCAGGGCTTCCACAGCAGAGCTGACTCTGGAATACCCTGCCTCATCCCCAGAGGGCCTGCCATTGACGTCACTTTGTGTCTAGAGCCTAGAATCTAGTTTTACAAAGATGAGCCAAGAAAGGAAAGTCAGTGTCGCTCTGGCTACATGGACTTGTCCCTAGAACCTCTCTAGTAGCCATCTGGCCACGGATGAGGGCCTCCTGGATGGGCCCCGCTGAGTTCCCATTCCGGGATTGGCTGCTGTTGTGGAATCTGGATGGAGGGTCAGGGAAAGAGCCAAGGCACAGGAACAAGGCCAAGGGTGCGTGCCTGTGACTGCTGCCACCCCTTGCCTGGCTACCCGTCCTGACCTCCTCACCAGGGGTCAATAAGTATCTCCACCATGGCCGTGCAGAAAAGAACCACGCAGGAGCAGCTGAAGGCAGCTCCACTCTGCTTCTCCTTCTCCACCGAGTAGCGCGTTTCCATCTCTGGGTCCATGAAGCGCATGGTTAGGAGGAACGTGTTTCTCTTCTTAACCCTGCCAGGACAACAAGCCCTGTGACCCACATGTCACCCCTGCCATGATCGCAGGGATGGAGCCTATTTCAGATGACTGCTCCCTGCACTAAGGGCCAGTCAGGGCCTCAGCAGCGGCCACTTACACCTGGGCCGACTCCCGCTCCAGCAGGGCCTCGTTCAGCAGCTGGTTCAGTTCGTACTCATCCTCGGAGGCATCTACCACCCGATCTGCGAGGTCCTGGAGACGCAGCCTGCGGCGGGGGTTGGGGAACGAGGGATTGTCGGCCTGTAAGCCAGGGAGGCAGAGTCAGTGGGACAGTTGGGACACATCAGGGAGAGGAGGGAGGGGCCACTATCCTGGGGACCAAATCCTCACCCAGGTTCCACCCAGTCACTGTCTCCTTGGGCCACTAACAGTAGGTCTACAGTGGCTGTGCCTTGGGAAACAGCAGCCGGCTCTGAGGCAGTGCCTGTCTGGGACATCTTGCTGTTGGATGGGGCTGTGTCTCATAAGAAACCTTACATATGGCTGACTTTGGGGTCATGTATAATCCCAACCCTCAGGGAGGGGGGAATCGGTGATCTAAAGAGCTGGGGCACCCATTTCTACTTTCCTCTCCATCAGAAAGAGAGTAACAACTCTAAAACAGAAGCCAGGGTTGGATCACACAGTCACCAGTCTGAGACCTGTTAGAGCTGTGCAAGTCTGAAAACACATTTGAAGCCAGAGCAGAATCTCCTGGCCTGAAGGTCAGCTCGTGTTGGCTGCCTGGTCCCAGACCATTTTTCTCCCCTGTAAAGGCTGTGGGTGGTCTGCTCTGGCACCAAGAGTCTCTTCCCATGGAGCATAAGCTAGATGTGAGTGATACACACATTCCTGTGTGTGCACGTGCATATTCATATATAAAAATTAGCTTTTTAAAATACATATTTACTTTTATTTTATATGCATTGGTATTTTGCCTGCATATATGTCTGTGAAAGGGTGTTAGATCCCAGGGAACTGGAGTTACAGACAGTTGTTACCATGTGGATGCTGGGAATTGAACTCAGGACCTCTGGAAGAGAAGCCAGTGCTCTAAACCTCTGAGGCATCTCTCCAGCCCTAAGAAAATTATTCTAAGGAGAAGCAGCAGGATGGATGTTTAATGAAAAGCCAGCTTGTATTAAACTATCTTCTACAGACCTTGGGGACAACGCCTGTCTCCTCTCATAGGGACACTGGCGATTGGGACCTCCAGCCACCAGACTTTTAAGGCAGAGATCACCTCCATCATTGGGCATAAGGTTTCTTATTAATGGGATATTTGGGGTTGTCTACTCACTCATCCTTTGGAGCAACCTGCCAGCTCTATCAGGCTTCCAGTGCACAGAACCCATGAGGTGTGGCCTACTGAGAGGGGAGTCTAGATACAAACTCTCTCTCCCAAACAGGCTCCCATCCTGAAGAATCCTCAGAGACCTTAAATCTACAAGACTGGGCCACTCCAGCTAGATGACGCTTCAGGGCAGTCCCTTTGGTACATTGTTCTACCTTCTCCCGTGACTGTATTTACACTGCTGCAACCGATCAGAGCCCAAGCTAGCGGCCCATCCCCTCCTCCCAGCACGGGTTCCCACTACAGCAACCTACTGCTCCCCATCCCCGCCCCGCCCTGACCCCTCCCTCACCCACCTGGGCCTCCTGCTCATCAGCATCCTCTGACGTGGAGCCACTGGCATGGGCACTCCCATTGGGCTCCTTGGTCTCGATGAGAGCAGGGGAGCTGGGTTTGGAGGATGCCGGTGCTCCATTTGACAGAGCCTGTCACAGAAAGGAGTGCTCATTGGGAGCAATGATGCATACTGCCTACTACCCACCCCAGCCTGTCGCCCTTCCATTATCACTCCAGAAACTTCCTCCTACATTTATAGGAGTCTTCCTGACCTAGAAATTTCACCACTCATTTCGTCCTCTACAACATTCATTTTAAAAATGCTGTCGTTTTCTAATATACATTGCTATGAATAGTTCTCTTAACGAAATAAAGACCCGATGTTGCGACTGTTTCTAAGACACTAACTGGATGGCAGTGCCCTGAGGTCTCTTGGTGGGGGCATGTCAAGTCTGAACAAACTTTGGATTCGTGTTTGTCCTTGATATAGCTAAATGCTGTAAAGTGGAAATAGTGCTCGCCCAATTAATAAGTATTTGTCGAGTCCTGATTTCTGGGAATCCACATCCTCATTAGAAAAAGCAGATAATAGCAAAATAGGTGAGCGAAATAAGAAGTCATAAGAAAATGGAAGGGAGTGAGGAAGAGGGTGTGGGGGTTGCTGGGAAGTCCTGCCATAAAGAGGGGCGCGTGCGTGTGTGCGTGCGTGCGTGCGTGCGTGAGTGCATGTGTGTGTGTGTGACTATGAAGATGCCTGAAGGACATCAGGAGTGGTGAGAATTACAGGAAAACTGAATGGCAGCTGTGCCCAAGGATGTGAGAGACTGCGGCAGACCCAGGGCAGGGCCCCTCCCCCCACCAAAGAAAACCTCATGTGGCCCTGGCTCCCCTCTTCCTTTCTAGCCATGATCACTGCATCTCTCTCCCTTGGTGCCATGTCACTACTATGCCTTAGCCATTTCCATCCTTCCAGTGGCCTGTCCCTCCTGGATACTGTCATGGGACATACTCTTAACTCAAACTTGCCACATATGACACTTTCCTCCCTCAGAACCAGTTCTGAAAGAAGCTACCACCAGGCATAGTGACAAGGGACCTGGATTTATTTTTCATGTAGCTCTACTCTCGTTATGGGTAACTGCTAACCAACCTTTCTATAATCACTGTCTTAATACATTTTTATCTTTGAGATGGGATCTCGCTATTTAGCTCAGGCTGACCTTGAACTCACTTATATAGCCCAAGCGGGTCCTGAACTTGCCATGTAGCCCAAGCTGGCTTTGAACTCCTGCCTCAGCCTCCTGTATGTTGGGAATTGCAGGTGCATAACACCACAGCTGGCTAACGTTCCTAAATCTCTCTCTTTCCTACGCTCTGCTCTTAGGAGATGACCGAGGACTCACCGCGCCGTTGAGGCCGTTCTGCGCTGTCTTCTTCACCTCTGGCTTGGAGGCAATGATGAGGTAGGTTTCAATGCCCTTCTCATCTAGGTAGTCACAGCGACTGCCCCCATCACCAGGCTCTACATCAAACTCCCCTTTCAGGCAGTCCAAGGTGCTCTGGGAGATGTGCACGCGTCTGCAGGACAGTGAGAGAGGCCGTGCTTGAACCAGAGGTAGCCACTGCCTGCCCAGACACAGATGGCAGACCATACTGCACTGACTGATGCTGAGACCGTTGACTCCGGGCGACATGTGGCAGGGAGCAGGGAGCAGGCCTGCTGCGAACAGGGTGTGGGCAGCTTGGTGCCCACTAGTCTCAGCTTTGTTCCCAAAGGCTGCTGAGTTCTTAGAATAGGAATTTTCTCTCCTGGTTGTTTATAGTATTGGATGAGGGGCCAGAGAGATGGCTCAGCTGTTAAGAGCACTTTCTGCTCTTCCAGAGGATCCAAGTTCGGTTCCCAGCCCCTCATCAGGCAGTTCCCAGCTGTCTATAACCCCAGCTCCAGAGTTCACTACCTCTGGTCTCTGCAGGTACCTGTGTACCATGTATTCACAACCTCAGACACATACACCTATACATAAACAATAAAAATAAATCTTTTAAGTATCAATTATATACCAAATTTCAATGCCAGCTCTGAACTCTAACTTCCAAGAATTGGATTCTCTCTACCTTGCTTGCCTCTCCTGCTACCAAGGGGACTAAAAGCCACATAGTCACTGAGAACAGAAACCACCTCCACTAAGGCCCCAAGGGCAGACAGGTGGACCATACCCTCCTTCAGCCTGCCCAGAGATGGGCACCTGAAGGTAGTGTCCCACCACAGGGCCAGAGGCTGGCTATGTTGGTTAGATATTTTTGGTCAACCTCATACAACCTAGAGTCACCACCATGGGACTCCCTAGGTGATAGGGAGTTTAAACTGATGAATTGCCCAGGTCAGACTGACCTGAGGCTGTATCTGAGAGAAATTATCTTGACCACTGATTGATGTGGAAGGGTCCGGCCCACTGTGGACAACACCATTCCTAGGCAGGTGGCTCTGAACTGTACAAGAACACTAGCCGAGGGTGAGTTAGAGACTGCCCAGGTTCTGCTTCTTTCTCTACTCTCATTTCCCTTATTGATAAATAAACTCAAAGCATAAGCCAAATAAACCCTTCCTTCTGCAGGTAGCTTTTGGGCAGAGTGTTTTATCACAGGAACAGAAGGTAGAAACACTATTCCTGGGAGCGGTGGGATTTGGGGGCTCCTTCTCCCTCATTAGGGCCATAGCCCTGGGAATAGATGGGATGCCCCCCCTCAGTCCTTACATTCACCTCCTTGGAAGCAGCACTCACCCTGGAATGCCACCAGCCTCCATCTTGTTAGCCACAGTAACATCAGTGGACCACACATCATACTGCCAACGCTTCTGGCCTAGGACGCCACCTAGCACAGTGCCTGTGTGTACCCCCACACGCATGTCCACTCCAGTCTTGGTCTTCTCTCGAACATACCTGCCAGGCAGAGAGGGGGCGTCGGGTGGAGCATGGCATCATGAGGTGCTCAGCAGCTTTGCCCTTGCAAGCAATCCTCTGGGCTAAGAGGACCTAGCATGTCCCCTCCGGCCTGCACTGGGGTTACCGCAGGCCAGAGCCCAGATGCAGTGATGACAGGCTGCGACGTACAGTGACTTTCCCCGGGAACCTCCCAGTTCTCTCTTCCACCCCTTATTCATTCATGCAGCTGGAGTTTCATTGAGTGTTTGTGTGTAGTGCATTCTACATGCTGCAGATGAATGAAAACTGTAGCCAAGTCCTTCCCTGAAAACTCCAGGAACAACACACACAAAATTCAGGTATGTGATGTCAGGTCCAAAAGATGCTCCAGACAAATGGCTAACAGTGGCGCCTGTTAGCACACTTTGGCTAACTGCTGTCTCGGCACGGAGAGTATCTGCTTACAGAGTCCATGCTGACACCCTAAACTTCCCCAGCTCATGGACTTCCCACCCCTGGCTTCTCATCCCTATATGCCCAGCCATTTTGGTCATGAGCTCCCTGGGCCCTCTCTCTTTTGTGAGCCACTCCCCCCCCCCAATGTAACCTCACCCATGGATAAGTCCATCCTGCTGGCCATGGACCATGTACTACTTGTTCCCCTTGCCCTAGATTCTTCCAGACACCTCTGGCTGTTCTCTTCTTCACATCTACCATACAAACCTTCCCCTCAACCATACTTGGACCAGTCATGCCCTCACTTTGTATTTTCCTGCTGGATTGGGTTGTGGAGGGAGGCTGAACTTTCCTATCCTAATCTACTGGCTGTTGAGGAAGGCAGGGACACCAGAGGGGCTTCAACCTGGGAGACAGTAAGAATTCCCAGACGCCCAGAGACAGGATGCCTGGATGTCCCTCCCAGCCAACAGGTTACCTGACACTTCCTTTCTTACCATGTGCTTGATAAATCCCCCCAAGCCACCACATCAAAGTCTACCTGAGGACTGCCTTTCCAGGCCTCTCCAGGACCCCTTGGAACACGGTACAGGAGTGAGAAGAGAGGCATCCATCACCCCCACTCCCAAGCCCCCCCAGGTGGGAGGAGCCTGGGCTAGATAGCGCAAAGACTAAGTTCTATAGCATCTGCTGCCACCCTGTTCCCCACAGCATGTGACCTCAGAAGACCCTTAACTACAACATGCAGGACAAACTCTGTACTTATCTCTCTGGGGGAAGGAGATCATAATGACAAAATGGAAGGAAAAAAAGATGAGAGAAATCCATCAGAGAAGGTTCTCCTCCAGCAATGGGGGGGTTGCCATGGTGAATTTCCTAACTCCAGATTCCCACACACCCCCCCCCAAAAAAAAGAAAGAAAAAGAAGCCACCAGACCCAAAGGCTAAAGAAACATGTCTCAGAAGCTTTTGTGTCTTGCTGTTTGTGAGGAAGGGAAGACACAGCTGGAAATCAGGACCAGGACTGATCCTTATCCCCCATCTCAAATAGACCTCCATGGTGCTGGACATCTGGCCACCCCACCCTCCCAGAGATACCCACTTACGAGATGGCCTCCACCATGGCAAGCCCCATGAGGATGGAGCACACAGCATGGTCCTCCCGGTAGTCAGGCAGGCCACAGATGCAGTAGTAACAGTCACCCAATATCTTGATCCGCAGCTGGTGATATTTCTGAAAGAGCAGAGCAAGGTCTATGCTCCTGGTCCCTGGCCATGAAGGAAAGGCCCAGCAGGTAGAGGAAAGCCAGGCAGGCAAAGTCTAGGAGCCACAGACGGGGCTGAGGGCTGAAGTCACCCAGCAGGAGAGGGGGCACAGCTGGTACTCACGGCTGCCAGCTTGTCAAAGCGAGCAAAGAGCTCATTCAGTAGCTTGACGAGTTCCTGGGCACTGCAGGCAGAGGACAGCTGGGTAAAGCCCACGATATCTGCAAACAGGATGCTAGGAAGGGAGGAGGCCAGAGGGTAAGGCTCTGTCCGTAGTGACCCCGCCACCCACCCCTGCCTGCAGGAAAAGGTATCACTCAACTCTAGTGCAGTGAAACCCTGGCTTGGACACTAAGCCCCGTCCTGGGGCCTGCCTGGTGACCACCACCACACTTCCCTTCTGCACCTGCATGAAGATCTTTCTAGAATCAGAGGTCCTGGTTCTAGCCTCAGAGCTGGTCCCAAATGGGTAGATGACGTCACAGGAGCCCCTTTTCTGGATGTATGCATTTGATGTCAGGTTAGAGCAGTCAGGCTAACACACATTTTTTACTCTGCTGATGACTGGTATGGCCCCTGCCATAGGGCTGAGCTTAGGGGAGCCAAGACACACACTGTGGGGTGGCCTTGCCTCTAGTCCTTGGGGAAACCAGGCCCCAGGTACTCAGTGCACCCCAGGCAACAGTGCGGTTCCCTGGCCTCTGCCATCGTACCTGACATTCTCGTGCCGGTACATGTACATGGTATTGAACTGCTGCTGGTCCTTCTGGCTCTCATCCTTCTTCATGTCTTTCAACATCTCGTCAGCCACGTGCTTTGGCAGGATGGAAAGCATAAGGTTCTCCTGGGAGAAGATGCACACACAGGGTTGGTAGAGAAATGGCCTCAGTCCTCCTACTGGCACTTCCTTCTGGGAAGACCTCCGATGCTGGTGAGAAATGTCAGCCAGGAGCTACACAGCCTTGCACAGAGGTGCCAACACCCAGCCGGCCAGGCCTGGCAGTTTCTGACCCTGACGAGGCTCAGCCTTGTGACAGCCCTGCATACCATGGGCAGGCATAGGAAATGCCAGAGGAACTCCAGCTCGGCATGTTCCTCTTTCCATAAGAACTGTGGCCATCCCCGTGTCCGCTACTGCGCCTTCACAAAGCAAACGCCAACCTAAGGACCTATGACACATCAGATACTCATGATCCCAAAGCCAGGAAGAATTCTACCTGAGCCTAGGGTCTCCTGAGACATTCTCCAGGTCAGAGTGCCCACTGCTGTGCAGTGTGACACCTATGGCCTACCAACTGCAGGATGGACACAGTGAAGGCCACTTAATCAGGGAGTAGAGTACCATGTGAGACAGGGGACAAAACCCACCTACCAAGTGAGACAGGTACTTCTGGCCTTCCCAGAAGTGAGACAGAACTCAGTCTTGAAGTCCGATAAGCCAAGGTCTTCCCGAGAGAGACACAGATCCAAAGAAGACACCCAGAGGAGTCCTCCAGAGTTCAAGGGCCAGAGAGTATTTTAGGAGCAGTTTCTACTAGGTGTAGACAAGAGTCAGCACACTGGCCTGAGGGCCGAATGTGTTCCCTATCTGTTTTCATAAAGTTTTATTGGCACCCAGCCAGGCTCGCTTGTTTACACATTGTTTCTGACTGTCTTCACACTCCAATAAGAGTTGAGTAGTTGTGACAAAGACCATATGGCTGGCGAAGCCAGAAATATTTGCACTCTAACTCTATCCAGAAAAAACAAAAACAAAAACAAAAACAAATTCAGTGGCTTGGACATCTGAGGGGATGGCGCAGCGATCACAATACAGATCCGTAGAGGAAAACCAGATGTCAGGGAAAGTCAGGAGCATGGCTATCCACGTGCCTAGGCTGAGGAGGCCCACAAGGTCTCCATGAGAGAACGCTCTGCAGGCTGTGCTCTGGAGAGGCCTAGGCCACACCAGAAGTGCTGGGAGTCATGGCCAGGGTACTGGCATGGCGAGACATGGGTCAGACTGGGTGGAAGGACAGATAATAGAGGTAAGAATAGACAGAAAACAAACAACAAAACACGCTATCCTTTCATGCCTGAGGGAAGAAGAGGATGGCACTGCCTGATGCAGGGCAATGAGGAAGAGCACCATGAAAAAACAAGATGGAAATTGTGGAGTCAAAAGGGAAGAGAACCATGGGGGATGAGAAGGGAGTGACTAGAGGGTAACGCAGGCCAGGCCATCCTGGGAGAGGTGGGGGACACAGAAAAGGGCAGAAATGTGACATCAGAGAACTAACTGCACCAGAACCCCAGTGACAGAGCGGACCCTGGTAACCAGGCCTGGAGTACGCCATGAGCTCGGCTACCGAAAGGCAGGAGGGTGGCTCAGCCCAAGTTACGAGAGCCACCTAGTTCCAGGATGGCCGGTGCCGCTTTTGCCATTTTTCCACTCGCCAGTGTTAAGAACCCCCGTGATGGCATCGTTACAGTGTAGGAATGAGAAGACAAAATAACCCCAGTGCGCCCTGCCCTAGCTAGCTCTGCCAGAGCCCAAGAAGCAGCAGAGTCCCCCAGGGCCTGAGGCCCAGCCCAGCAAGTAAGACTCAGGTGACCCTGGTAACTCCCTGCCGATGGGGTGGAGTCAGGGAAAGTCTGATGCAAAAATGGGATGAAGGAAGGTGGTGTCTGCTGGGACCTGGGGACCTGTCCCACAAGCTAACTTTTCCACTCACAGAAACACCTGTTTCAACCCTAGAAACTGAGAACCAGCACTGTGGAGGAAGCCTGGGGCAAGGATGAAGCTCTCAGGGGTTTTCAAGAAAAAAACAGAGCCAGGGTCCTGCTAGCCACCAGGGCAGTCCTGAGAAAGTCACGGCAGTGGATGAAGCAGGAATTCTGAAGTTGGCAGGTAGGGGGCAGCAGTGGGGGCCTGAGACTTTGGACTGGAGTAGGATATATGGCCATTGCTCTTATAAACCAAAATCTACAGGGGTAGGAGCAGGCAGGGTGAAGAACATGCCTTCGTATTCCCAAGGCGCTGACTGACAAGTCACCAGAAGTCCCCTGAGCCTTGTTTCCTGGGTGGTGAACTGGGCCAAAGGGGCTCATTAGCACAGAGCACTTTAGAACAATGCCTGGCCCCCAGGAAGTGCTCAGTACATCCTAGCTGTCCTAAGTCACTGCAAAGTGTGGCTGAGGGGAGTTGAGACCTCGGCAAGGTGTGGCTTGGTCTTCCTGTAGCTCCCAGAGTGGCCATGGAGGTATATACTGAGTTCCCTGGGCTAGCCTATGCATGGAGTTATATACTGAGTTCCCTGGGCTAGCCTATGCATGGAGTTATATACTGAGTTCCCTGGGCTAGCCTATGCATGGAGTTATATACTGAGTTCCCTGGGCTAGCCTATGCATGGAGTTATATACTGAGTTCCCTGGGCTAGCCTATGGCCAGCAAGAACACATGCAGGTCCCTCTGCCAGGCTTCATGAGCTCTCTCAAGCAGCTAGGGCGAGGAACAGACAGAAGAAATAAGAGTCCTTCTGTCCAAGTCACAATGTCCACGACTCTCCAGAGCCCGCCCCACGACCCTGCCCCGACATATGTGCACATAGGTGCAAAGTGAAGAAGGTCTCGAGTCCTGACAGCCTGTCCACTGTGTAAGCAGGTACACAGAACTTGGGTTTAGGAAGGTCGCAGAACTGAGTTAACCTTATTAGCCTGTGTGCAGTGACCCCAGAGGCCTCAGTCCACTGAGTCTAAACTATCTGTCCTCTGACTACCTCAGAGCTCTGGGGACACAGCAAAGCCCCCTTGGAAAGGCATGGATACTGAAGTCCAATCCAGCCCCCAGAAGCGTTGTATGTCCATGATCACATCATGCCCCTGTCCCTTTAAACTCTGCCTTCTCCTAGCTGCGTGTGGACCAGCAGCTGTTGGCCTGCCTCCTGCTACACAAGACGGGCCACCTTGGGGACTAAATCCTAAGAGCCTCAGAAATCCCTTCTCAGCGGAGCCTTCTGGTTTCTTCTGGGATGCGATGGTTAGGGACGGTCTATTCAACCTTTCTCTCCCGGCTTTTACTTTTGCATTATGTATTTCTGTAGCAATGCTGGAGAATGATACAGAAGGGCTGAAGGCAGAAGGCCATAAGTAGACACCAGTTGTTTGTTATTTTGTTTTCGGACACAGGGTTTCCCTGTGTAGCCCTGGTTGTCTTGAAACTGTGTAGACCAGGCTGGCCTCCAACTCATAGAGATAGACTACCTCTGCCTCCTGAGTGCTGTTGAGATTAAAGGCATTCAAGAATGCCCAGGTGTGGTCCACAGCAGAGCATGGTACTGTACTCCTTTGAGTCCAGAACTCAGGGGCTGAGGTAGGCAGATCTCTGTGAGTTTGAGACCAGCCTAGTCTGAAATAGTTATTTCCAGGACAGCCAGAGACTTTCTCAAAATAAACAAACAAACATGGACATGCCCTCAGATCTGTAACTGAGATCCCTCCTTCTCAGGTATGTCCAGGTTTGTACCAAGATGACAAACACTATGACACTGAGTCCCTGTGCTTGTGAACTCTGTCAGGAAGTCACTAAGAGGAAGGGGCTCTGCAACAATCCACTGTCGCTTATTCTCGTTTCCATGGATCGTTTTATAATACGATCTTCAGAGCAACGTGAGTTCTTTTTTTTTTTTTAAAGAAACTTTATTTATTTATTTATTTATTTATTTGCTTTGGTGTTTTGCCTGGAACTGGAACTACAGACAGTTGTTAGCTGCCATGTGGGTGCTGGGAACTGAACCCGGGTCCTCTGGAAGAGCAGAGGGCGCTCTTAACCGCTGAGCCATCTCTCCAGCCCGCAACGTGAGTTCTAATGCTATGAGTTAAAAACCACTGAATGGGAGCTGGAGAGATGGCTCAGCAGTTAAGAGTACTGACTGCTCTTCCAGAGGACCTGAGTTCAATTCCCAGCATCCACATGGTAGCTAACAACTGTCTGTAATTCCAGTTCCCAGTTCCAGGCAAACACCAAGGCAAATAAATAAAAATAAGTAAATAAAAGTTAAAAAAAGATTTATAAAAAAACCCCACTGAACCAATTTTATAGCCTGATTCATGTATTGGATCTAGGCAACAGATGCCTATCAGCTGAATAATGCGATACAGAACTGACTACTCATATTTATCACTACGGGAATTTTTGTGAACAATTTGAGGCTTTGGGTTCCTTCCTTTGTCTGTCCTTTAGAGGTGGCTGTGGGCGCTGCGCAGCCACATTTCTCAGGAAGGCCTTCTCACACTTAGTGTGCTGAAGTAGCATGCAGTATTTCAACTCTCAGACTATTACCTTCAGTTGGCCAGCAGAGAATTTCTCTGGAGGATTGGATTGAGGAGATGTTACTTCCGTAACTTGGAGCTACCTTTTCTAATAAAATAATTTATTCATTTCATGTGCATTCATGTTTTGTCTATATGTATATCTATGTGAACATGTCAGATCTCCTGGATTTACTGGAGTTACAGACAGTTGTGAGCTGTTATGTCCGTGCTGGGAATTGAGCCTTAGGCCTCTGGAAGAGCAGCCGGTGCTCTTAAACAGTGAGTCATCTCTCCAGCTCCCTGAAGCTACTTTTTATCTGATGGTGTGAACCAGAGAAGGTATGTCTGCTGGAGACCCAGGAGGAGACAGTAATGATCAGGAGGAGATCAGTATTTTAAGAACAAAAATAACCTTGTTTGGGCTGGGGAGAAGGCTCAGTCAATAATGTGCTGAGCTCAATCCCTGGAGCTATGTAAAAATGCTGGGTGCGGTGGCACATGCTTGTAATCCCAGTATGGTAGAGGTCCCTGGCGCTTACTGCCCAGTCTGACCTAACCGGGAAGCTTCAGTTAATAAGAGACCCTGAGTCAAAAGAGGTGGACAGCATTCCATTCCTAAGGATAACGCCAGAGGTTATCCTCTGGCCTCCATACAAGAGAGAGACGGAGAGACAGCTTCAGAGATGATTCAAGGGGGCAGAGTTCCCTGATCAGGGGCAAGGCAGCCAAGGCCTCTCACCCTGGACAAGCCTTAGCCTTCCACCTACCTATGCAATGGGAGCCCCCTTAGGCTCTTTCATTGTTCAAAGAATAAAACCTTCCAGAAGGAAAACTTTCCAAAGTCACAGAAGACTTAGTTCCATCACCAGGACTGTGGTTGATAGATTTTACTCCAGCATGACCTGGTGAAACAGACAGGGTGCCATTCGGACAGCATAAATGTTATAATGCCCATCTGGATCCCCGAACCACCTGTGGATGAACGAAATAGGAGAAGTACAGTGTGTTGGTCTTGGAGGGGAAATGTCTGACTCTGTCATGCTGGCAGATTCTGAATGACTTTACAGCATGGAGTGGCCACCAAAACATACCCATTGGGCCTGGACCTGCTCTGCTTGCCCTTAGCACACAGACCTCCTACTGCGGGAGGAAAGAGTCCTTAGCTTCCAGCAGGAAGTGAACAGAAACGGAAGGAACCTGCTAGAGCAGCGGGGCTGAGATTCAGCCTGGAAGGGAGGGAGGGAGGGAGCTTTGCAGGGGATCACATAGCATCCCCAAGTCTAAGCAAAGATGCTATGTGGGGAGAGCTGCTTTGGAGGAAGGACCTTGTTGTCCTGGCCTGGAAGGGGGTGAACTCTCATCCCTAAAGTCTGATGAGATACACAAGAGTGTCAAGCTGGAGGTGGGAGGCTAGCCCAAGGGAGGGGGGTTAACCAAATCCTCCCTGTGAGGGAGGCCTGGGGCACTGAGGTCATTGGTTCTACGTTTTTCTCAGCTCTGCCCTGAGAGGGCCTGGGGAAAAGACCAAAGTCTGCAGAAAGACTTGGAACTCTGCTAGGCCTTTGGGATAGAACAACCACCCCCCTCAGATTTGGGGAAGAAGCACCCCAGGCTTGTCCTAAGCAGTGTGCAAACACAAAGCTGGCAAGGGTGGAGGAGGCAGGAACTGTTCCTGGGTGAAAAGGCCACAGTAGCCTACGCAGAGTCCTCGCCTTCCGACCTGGACCAGAATTACTTCTGTAAGCAGGTGCCGGGCTATTCAGAGGGAATGTCTGTCAGTATGGCCGCCGCCAAGCTCAGAAGGAGGCCGTCAAGTCCTCCTCAGTGGTGAGTCAGAGTGCTGCTGGTTCAGGGCTGAGATGGGGGAAGAAGGCCAGCACTGTCCCAGGGGCCCGAGTTGTTAGAGTTGACATGCTGATGAGGAGGCACTCAGCAGTTAATTACAGCAAGGAAGTCTGGAGGGATTCGGGTAAATGAACTCGGCTGGTGGGAGGCGGGGTATCTACAACAGCCTTGCAAGAGAAGAAAGACTGAGAATCTAGCTGCAAAGGGGTGTGTGTGTGTGTGTGTGTGTGTGTGTGTGTGTGTGTGTAGACCCTGGTGGTATATATGCTGGGGACACAGTGTCTGTGTGAGATGGTGCAATCACCCATATACACATCACAATAAGGATGTCTGCAATTTCTCAGCAAGCATATCCTGGTCCTGTCTCCAATTTACCCAAATTCTTGGAGCATCTAGACCGTTTGAAAGCTAGAAGGACACTGGGTCCTCCAAGTACCCATTCTGGCCAGGCCCTCTAGCTTTCCTGGCTACGGAGGGCAGGGAGTGAGGTCAAGTCCACATAGCTCGGCTCCTCCCAAGGGGAGGTCCAAGGACCATCGTGGACAATCTGGAAACTGCAGGCCATTGTTCACTCCAAATGATGTGGTCCCAAACTCAGCCATTCAATGAATAGTGTGATGTGGGATGTCTTTATGCTGTAAATAAACGGACTGTCTGGCCTATGGCTTAGGCATGGCTGGCCTTGCGCACGCAGGAGGGTAGACATCAGGAAGGACTAGCACCTCAGGGCGAGAATGTTCTACTTTCTTCATTGCTGATGATGCAAAGACTTCTGGTCACTAGCATGACCCCCGAACAGTCTAGAGACAAGGAAACTGTGCAGGCCAAGATGACTACAACTTCAGGAGACAGTCCACTGGGTCCAAAGATGTGTGGTACCTGGCATCCTCACTGAGCCAACCTGGCACAGAGCAGGTGTTCCTCGGAGGTTTGGTGAGTTAATGAGCCATCAAGTAAGAGACATGGCCCAAGGGACAATCTGTCACCCTCCCCGAGTGACAGAGTGCTCTGACTCTGTGCGGGGCAATGCAGTAGCCACTAGCCACGTGCAGCTATTGAGTATACAGACAATGGCCAATAAAACTGAGTAAGCAGGGTTGCGGACATGGGTGAGTTTGCAGGATACTTTCCTAGCACACATGAAACTCTGAGTTCAATCCTGAGCACCACATACAGCAGGTATGACAAGTCAGAGGTCAGCCAAGGCTACATGAGACCCTGGCAATTTTAAAATCTAACTTGAGGAACTGACTTTTAGTTAAAATTAATTATAGTTTAAATAGCTACATATGGCTAGTGGCCTCTCTATCTACTAGGCAGACAGCTTTAAAACCCTATGGAAAACTAAGTAGAGCCTAACCACTTCTTTTTTTTTTTTTTTTTTTTTTTTTTTTTTTTTTTTTTTTTTTTTTTTTTTTTTTTTTTTTTTTTTTTTTTTTTTTTTTTTTTTTTTTTTTTTTTTTTTTTTTTTTTTTTTTTTTTTTTTTTTTTTTTTTTTTGGTGCCTATCTAGCCAAATCATAGGCCCATGCTTATCCCAGGAATGATCCCATCCAGCTCTGAGTTCTTTATAACTCAAGCCCCTTTTGTTAATTTGAATCCATTACACCATGTTCCAAACCAGGCAGTCCAGGACACAGCAGGGCTCTTGACGAGGGTGATAAGGCAAGGGCTGCATCCCTCTGGCAAGCTTCTGCTAGGCCCCAGTGACTCTGGGCCAGAGAGATGACTGGAGGCAGGGCCTAAAGCTCACATCTGGTGCTCCTAAGGGAAACTGTCATACATAAGATCCCGGTAGAAGCAATCAAAGGCTTCCCAGGAGCTGCATGGTAAACAGTGAGCTCACCAGCACACTAGGAGACCCTGCCCTACCTACCCTCTTAGCCAGCAGGGCCTGTGCAAACAGTGGGTCTCTGCCCTCAACCCTGCCAGCTGTGTGATTAACTCACAGAGGGAGCTCTGCTCACCCAAAGTGGCTATGTGAGTTCTCCACCCCTCCATGATTGTCCAGAGGCCCCTCAAACTCAACCATAGCCCACCCCATCCCAGCAACCTCCGTCTATCTATCTTCAAGTCCGCATTGTTACGTCTAGCCCACCGGCTCTCCCTTCAGAACACAGACTCCTCCTTGCACTCAGCACCTCTGCCCTCACCACCATCCCGATCTGGACCACTGCATCTCACTGATCTCCCTGTTTCCCCATCAACAGCTACACTTACCTATTTGAACTCTGAAACCCTGGGATGGCTAGCTCCAGTTCCCTTCAATAAAGGCCCTTATGGGGACTGCAGGCTCCAGGCTATGACTCACAGGACCCCTCTGTCTCTCTTCCTCTCTGTTCCATAGTACTATGTCCCTCATGTCCTGTGGACATGCTTCGGGCTCTTTCCTATGCTGTCTCCCTCCATGGCTTACCACCCTTCATTCATTCTACCTTGAGAAAGATTTCCCTGGCCCAAGGTTATTAAATACCAACCTCCCTCTCCGGCCCTCAGTAAGTCCCTTTCCCTGATCTGATGCATATACCTATGGTCTCTACCGACAGCCACCGCTTAGAATCTATTATGCTCTGGACCATCTCCTCATGGAAGATGGACCTGAGTACTTGTGATCTAAATGTACTCTTACTGACTTCTATTTTTTTAGAAGATTAACTTAATTTTTACTTTTAATTGTGTGTGTTTGGGTATGTGCATGCATAGACTAGATGAGAACATTGGAGCTGGAGTTATAAGCAGTCATGGGCCACCTGACAAGGGTACTGGGAACATGAACTCAGGTCTGCAATAACAGCACATGTTCTTAGCCACTGAGGCCTTTCTCCAGCCTCTTACAGACTTCACCATCCCATTCTCTATTCCCACTTCACAGACCCGCTGGGTCAAGGCCAAGTGGGAATGTAAGTCTCACTCTGAAGCCCAGCACAGTGGCTCCTTCATACCTGTGATCCTAATACTTGGAGGACTGAGGTAGGAGTACCCTAAGTTCAAGGCCAGGCTGGGTCACAGAGTGAGACTGTCACAAAAACACAAACAATTGACAGAGACTTTGCAAAGTAACTAAAAGCCCAGACTACTGTAGACATTTCTTAACTATTATGTAGGCATTTAATAAACTACCTGTACCACTAGGCACAGCTTCATTCCCTGAGCCAGAGAGGAGATGCTCCCATCCCTGGCCAAAGACCACAATCTCCAAGGAAGAATATGCTGCTGGAGGGTAGTGGTGGAGGCTGGCAGGTATTTGAAAGGTACTCAGTAGTCTTTTTTGGGAGGGGGGAATCTTAGGCTGGGGAGGGGGTTCAGCAGTGCTGACCTCACCACTGCTGCTTGGAGACCTCACAACACACAGAGTCCTCCTACACTGTCACCAGAAGCCTCCTCACCAGACCTGCCTGACATAGGCATGGGCCTTGCTAAGTTCTGCTATGCTGACATGAAGAACGTTCTGTAAAGTCCTAAACTGGAATCAACAGAAAGACTGATATTTTCCTTACAACATACGCAAGGCTCCTCCTGGCTTTTCTAGCATTAAATGTCTTTCAAAGCTAAAACGAACACTAATAATATTAGATGTATTCAAGAGTGTTTCTGTTTAGAAGCTGAAATGGAAGTACATTTCTAGATTAATGCTGGAGGAAGAAAGTCTGTGGTCCTAAAAGGTGACCCACCCACTTTCAACACCAGGGACACTGAGGACTAGTAGTATCTAAAGAAACAGGCCACACCCCTGTGGAGAGGAGAGGTACCCTACTCTCTGTCCATGCCCACCTCTTCTTCCCAAGGAAACAAGTCTATTACCCCCACACCTCACTGTTGCCAGGACAACTTTGGGAATGACACTAGAAACCTGATTGTCCCCTCCCCCATGGCTCTCCAAGAGAAAGGGACTCAAGGTTAAAGTGACTCAGAGCCAAAGGACTTGGGGCAAGCAGTAAGGCAGGCCTGAGCAGAGGTCACAGCACAAGGACATTCAGACACTGAGTTTATGAAACAGTGCCGTTCACAGTGCCAGGAGAGAAACCCACTCGCATGACAAACGGGGAGCCATTCTCACAGGTAAAGGCCTCTCTCAGTAGCTGCACACCTCAAATGGAGGACCATGACCCAGGCAGAGGCAGGAACAGAAGCAGGTTACAACAGCTATTCACCTGAATGGACACCACAGAAGTAGTGTCCCCTAAGCCATAATTCCCAGGGTGCTGCAGAATAATCCTTCTGTAAAAATATGTTACTCTAGTTGTTAATAAAAAGCTGATTGGCCAATAACTAGGCAGGATTTGAGGGGCAGAAGAAGAAAGAGGGAAGAAGAAAGGCAGAGTCTGAGGGGTCGTGAGCCAGACATAGAAGAAGCAACATGGGAAGTTCATAGACAATGTAAACAGCCCTTGGGGCAGCACACAGACTAATAGAAATGGGTTACTTTGTTAGAGCTGGCTGGAGACAAGCCTAAGCTATGGGCCAAACATTTATAATTAATAATAAGTCTCTGTGTAGTTATTTGGGAGTAACTACTAGGATACAGAGAGACTCCACCTACAGCAGGGCACATACCTAGACAGTGCATGGCTCTCTTAAGAGCCCTATACACTTAGCATTTCCCATTGGGCCTGGCTGCAGCTTCCTAACTGGTAGAGGGTGGAGGCTGAAGGATAGGATTGTGGCCTGAAGGAGTGCAAGCCTGTGCTGGCCACTTCCCTGTCACCGCTATACTCCACCTTCAGGGGCATCTCACCGCCAGGGAAGTGCTCCTGGGGAGTGATTCAGACACTTCATGATTCTGAAGTTTGTACCTGGCAACAGGTGTGATGTTCTGGGTGCTTAGCAACTCTCAAGGTCCCAAACTAATCCTCTAAGCGAGGTCCCATGGGAATCACAACAAATAAACAATCAAAATTCTTCCCTTGGGCTTCTGGCTCCACACTAATATGCCCATGGAGCTGTGGGGAGGCTGGAAGAGGCCCCAAGGTCACTCAGGTAGCTCTACTGGACTGGCAAGAGACTTAAGAGAACCAAGGTGCTAAGCCAGTGGTTCTCAACTTGTGGGTTATGACCCCCTTTCATGGCAGGATCATGTTCAGACATATCAATAAGGCTTTGGTGTTGGCCAGACACAGGTCAGTTCTGCAAGGAGACAGGGGCCAGTGGGGCCAAACCATTTCACTCCTGACCTTCTTAAGCATACTTTCTATCTCCACCCATCTGTCACCTAAGACATGCTTCTCTTGTAAAGATGTGGGACGGACTGTGTGTGTAAAATGACTGGACCACCTCACTCCTTTCCGGGAGCCGTAACTATCTGTACCACCTTTATTCCAAGCAAGAAGCCAGTCACCCCCATGAAGACAGAGCAAAGGGACTGGAACTACAGAAGCCTGGGCAGGGTTCCTGTGATGTCAGAGGATGAAGATGAGGCTGAGGGGGCCAAGCAGCTTCAGTGGCAGGACAAATCGTTTGCCATGACGGCAGTTCAGCAAACACTTATGCATGTTGACACCATAAAAGGAGGCTTGGGCCTGAGTGCTGCACTCGGGAAAAGCCTTGTCTGGCTTCAGAACTGGTGCTGAGAATGTTTTGACATTTATGTGACATTTGTCATTATGTGACACTGCAGTCCTCACTGCACAGATGGTTTCGTGTGGCTGTGACTTCAAGTGGCACCTTAAAGGGGTATGTACATCCAGACGACCTTCTGTCTGCTCCTAATGGGGCTTCTGCAGCCCTTTGTCCAAAGGGTCCCTGTCTGTCATCACATTTCCATCCATACTTGCATTGACAGAGGAAAGCAAATAGAGACCTGTGTTGTCCCCAGTCACCCTTGCTGAGGTCCTGTGTACAGTCAGCCCTGGTGTCCAGGGAAGGGGTGACCTATGTCCTGACTGGAACAGAGGAGAAAAGGGTGCTCCCTCAACCAGCCACCACCTTCCTCCTCAGCCTTCCTTCAGCGAGTGTGTCCCCAGAGGCTGAAGCCATGTCCTACTAGTTAGTGGCACCAAAGGGCTTGGTGGTTTTTAAGCTCATCTCTGCCTTCTTCCTTCATGTACTTTTCCAAATAATCCATGACAATGACATGTTTTTTTAAGCCCAGTTTTACAGAAGGCTGAACGAAGGACAGGGAGACACAATCCCAATGTCACACAGGGTAATGCCAGACCCTGCTGTCCCAAGAAATCTCGTGCAAGCGCTGGATACAGATCTGATGTCACCAACAGTGCTCTGGTGTCAGGACAGAGTGCACAAGGAGCTGGGTCTGCTGACCTCATAAGCAAGGATATTCCCTAGGGCATCAGGGGTTCCAGGAGCAAAGAAGTATTTTCTAGATAAACAAGGGAAATGTAAGTGCCTAAGCACACTCTCATTCATCACTGAGAGGAGTATAAATTGTTTGAGCCTGTATATGAGACAATTTGGCAATATTTATCAACACTAAAAATGCACAAGGCTGGTGCCTCAACAAGTTAAACACAGTGGTACCTGGCAATTCCGCTTTGGGTCAGCACCCAAAAGGGGGTGAAGCAAAGACACTCGGACATCAGTGCTCACAGAGGCATTATTCACAAGAGACAAAAGGATCCATAAGAGGATGTTCAATAGCACACCACACAAAGGTCTTGATGGTTTAACTGTGGTCCACAGCATCATGCTGCCTGGGAAAGAAGGAAGTCCCACACAGGCTACACACAGATGCACCTTGAAGACTTTATGCTAATAAATGAAACAAGCCAAACGCAAGTGGACACTTACTATATGATTCTAATTATGCAATACCTACAATAGGCAGCTCCACCGTTGCCTCCAGAGGCTGGGGATGAGGAGTGAGTGCTGAACTGGCAGAGTTCCTTTCTGTTTGGGGTGATACAATGTATAACAATGTAAATGGACTTGGTGCCACTGAACTATACACTTAATGATCAGAAGGAAGCCGGGAAGACATCTCACCTTGCAAATGTGAGGGTCTAAATTCTATCTCCAAAGCCCACATGAAAAAGCCACACATGTTGCTACATACTTGTAAGCCCAACACTGAGGAGGCTGAGACAGACAGATCTCTGAGGCTTCCTGACCAAGCCAGCCTAGCCCAGTCTAGTCCAGCTTAGCTGAATTTCAAGCTCTGGGCCAGTAAGAGTCCCTATTTTTAAAAGTGTGGGGTTTTGAGCATTGATGACAAACAGATAATACTTGAGATTGTTTTCCAGTACGTGCGCGCGCGCGCGCACGCGCGCACACACACACACACACACACACACACACACACACACACACACACACGTGTGCCACGCCCACCTCAGAAGGAAGAGAAACACATTTAGGTAAACCTAACATAATTTGCCAACTTTCCCTGCAAGTCTGCAGCAGTTCACCAGGGAGCCCAAGCTTCACCCCCAAAGATGAGGACCAGGCTCCTAAGAGCTAATTCCTAAGAGCAAGCGACATCCAGCAGAAGTAGACCTCAAGCCGTCTTCTCCTCACATTGGACCAATGGGATCTGTTCCAACCACAGATGCCTGCTTTGGAAAAGGTAACAAAAAATAAATTTCCCTTAAGAGATTCATTGATCATTCACAGCCAATTCAACCTTCCATAGCGTCCATAGACAGTATTTAGCATTTAGTTTAAAAAAAAAAAAAAAAGCAGAAGACAGAGCCAGCACTCTAAAGAAATGCAGACCCTCCCTCTTCCAGATGCTATGGCGGCCTGGAGCTTAGCATACGTGATCTAAGACTTGGAATGGGCTATTTAACCAGAGAACTGAAGCCAAGGCTTCTGAGGGATTCATTTGATGTGTGCACATGTGTCCACAGAAGCCAGAAGAGTGCATCCAATATCCCGGAGCAGAGTGAGCCACTGGATGACGTTGCTGAGAACCAAGCTCAGGTCATCTGGAAGAGCAGCAAATGCTCTGCCCCTGAAATCCTACTTAGGCTTAACTAGAGGTCAAGGTGAATATACATTTTAGGCATCATGATTCTGTCACAACAAAAGGGAACAGATGCTGTAAGTGCATGGAGGTCCTTCTGCATTTCCATGCTGAGTTGCTACTGACCCTGGCTCTCAAACAAGCTTGCCCACAAGGCACAAAGGAGAGGGCACTCCTGGGCTTGCCGTGCCCCGCATACATATAGTCATGGATCCTGTATTTACCAGGAAATTTACCTTCAGTTCTTCCCACAACTGCCACTTTTATTAAGGCTGGAAAAGAAAACCCAGAGGCTGGAGACACAGCTCAGGAGAGCAAGATGTCTAATGTGCAGGCTTAAGGACCTGAATCTGAATGCTCAGCACACATGGAAAAGTCAGGCCAGGCTTGGCCATGGATGGATGCCTGTAACCCAGAATTGGGGGGAGGGGCATAATCATAATTGGGGAATGCTGGGAGTTCACTGGCTAGCCAGCCTAACCCAAACAGAGAACTCTGGGGTTAGTGGAAGACTTTGTCTCAATGGAATAAGGCAGAGAACACTGACATGTTCCTCTGACCCCCATATGCACACGCACATGCATATAACATTACACATACACACACTAATTAAATCAAAGAAAGTCCAGCTCTGTTACAAAATATCTTTATGAAAACTTTAGAGAGGGGAAAAATCAAATACGCTGAGCAAAAAGACATGAGCACTTAACAAATTCCCAGCGGATCCCAAATGAAGTCAGTGACAGAGTGAGGTACTGTGGGATACCAGGGACTTAGTGTGAAATGAGAGTGATACAGTGAAACATGTCTTCAAGAAAGATCAGTACCAAATGAGCATGATAGTGCATGCCTATAATCCCAGCACCTGACAGGCAAAGGCCCAGAAGTTCAAGGTCATCCTTGGCCACATCACAAGTTCAAGGCTAGCCTGGGCTACAAGAGACCCTAACTCAAAAACAAACACGTAATACTTCACACCAACAAAACTGTACCTGAAAACTGTCTGTATTAAGAGATGTTCATCTCAGGGCATCAATGAAGCTGCATTTATCTGTAAACGTTTAAGCTTGACTGTATAAATTAGTGGCTTTAGGGACTCAATCTAGGATGTTGAATAGGATCAATGCCATCTACTTCCTCACAATGAAGGGTCCGCATCACTTTTGCTATTATTCTTTGAAGAATTATAAACAAAAATAAACATATGCTGATGTATCACTAATTATCATTCCTTAAAGGAATTATAAAAACTGTTGTTTCTTGCATTTTAGGTGACACGCTATAAAATCATGTCTTTTAAATGAGCAAAGGCCTGGCAGACCGATTGGCAAAGCAGAGGAAGAGATCAGAAAATCAAAGTGAGGTCAGCACAAACACTCTGTCTGAGGCACAGGGGGAAAATGAAGAGGAGGAGCCAGAGCAGGGGAAAGGAACCAATGGCAGCACACACCTATGATCCCAGCACTGGGGGCAGAGGCAGAACTGTCACCACCTCAAGGTCAACCTGAGCTACACAGTGTGACTCTGTATTAAAAAAGGAAAGACATCTCTAATCCCGGCACTCAGGAGGCAGAGGCAGGTGAATCTCTGTGAGTTCCAGGACAGCCAGGGCTACACAGAGAAACCCAGGCTCAACTCCACTCACCTCCCAAGAAAAGAGGGCAAGACAGACAGCTGGACGGCTAAGTAAAAAAATTCAGGTTCAGTTCTCAGCATCTACGCAGTGGCTCCCAACCATCTGTAACTCTAGTTTTAGGGGATGTGACGCCCTCTGTGACCTCGCTGGACACCAGGCATGCACAAGGCATACAGGCAGGTAAAACACTCATACAAGTAAGATAATTAATAAAAAAAATGTTAATTAAAAAACCCAGAAAACAGAGATTTATGAGGAAAGTCCTTGATGTGCAAACATGAAGACTGGTGTTTGGATCCCGGCACGGGTCTGGGAGCTGCAGGGGATCCGTGTTTGTCTCCCTGCGCTTCCACACAGGGGCTCACAGCTGCCTGTAACTCCACGTCCAGGAGATGTGACACCCTCTTCTAGCTTCCTCAGGTACCCTGAACTCACATATACACATAAATCTTTTTTTAAAACATTGGATAAAGCCAAGAGCGGGAGTAAGGTGAACGGCAGCACTCAGGTGGATCTCTCCGAGTTTGAGGCCAGCCTGGTCTACAGAGAGAGTTCCAGGACAGCCAGGAATATTCACAGAGAAATACTGTCTCCAAAAAAGTAAAAACACAAAAGCTATAGGATAAGATAAAGCAAGAAAACCTATATTAAATGCATATTTTAGGGTCTGGTGTGATACCTTTAATCCCAGTACTCAGGAGGCAGATGTCTGAGTTTGAGGCCAGCCTGGTCTACATAATGAGTCCCAAGATATCCAGGGCTATCTAGAGACCCCCGTCTCAAAACATACAAACAAAAATATATTAAAAGTACATTTTAGCAGAACATGCCAACGCTTTCTCTTCCAGGTTATTTACTAGGAAGACAACAATGGCACGAACTAAGTCAAAGAAAAATGAAATAAAAAGATGAAAATGATGAGGGACTTTTGTTGTTAGGGCTTGTTTGTATAGTTTGGTTTTTTCTTTTTTCTTTTGGTTTTTCAAGACAGGGTTTCTCTGTGTAGCCCTGGTTGTCCTGAGACTCACTCTGTAGACCAGGCTGGCCTCGAAGTCACAGAGATCCACCTTGCCTCCCAAATACTGGGATTGAAGGCGTGCACCACCACTGCCTAGCAAATAAAGTTTTTAAAAATCATGAATAAATTATAGACAAGAAATGTACAAAGAGCATCAAAAATATGAGGAGGCTGAGACAAACCTGAGACTATCACCTTAGCAAAGGCAAGCAAAGGGAAAAAAGAAAAAGTGAAGGCACAAATTATCTGTAAGTAAAATATATATATATATACATATATATATTAGTGTACTGTTGCAGCTGCCACCACAGAGTAGCAACCATGGCCCTGCGCTACCCCATGGCCGTGGACCTCAACAAGGAACAAAGAAAGACATGAGCAAGCGGAGGTGCAGCCAGTACCGAGGGCACCTCACCAAGCACACCAAGCTCTTTGCGTCCTAAGAGTGGCGTCAAGGAGTCCAAGGACAAGTACAGACTCAAGTTCATCAAGAAGAGGTGGGCACACACATCCGCCAAGAGGAAGCGGGAGGAGCTGAGCAATGCTGGTGGCCATGAGGAAGGTGGAAGCCAAGGACTGAGCCCCCACCCCCAATAAAGGCTGCTACCATAAAAGAAAAAAAAAATCAGTGTAAATCTCACAGATAATAAGCAACCAACAGAAATGAGCATTGTGTCAAAATTTTGAAAATTTAGCCAAAATGAACAAGTTTCTGGAGGAAGCTCTTCAAAAGTTATAAAACAAAAAACCAATACATACCCTGAGATCAGATAGATAGCATCCTTACAAAGGGGAATTCTATAAATATAACTAGGCTGCAGCAGATCCCCAAGAACACCATGGGCCACAAAGTATGGACCTTTGTCACCAGAGGCAAGGGAAATTCTCCCTAAAAACCCTACTTTCTGGAAAAGATGACTCCATGGCCTAACTTGGAAGCGTCTAGAGTTCACTGGTAAACAGAGGACATATACACCAGGAAAAAAGAAATTGAGACTCATTGGCTAAGTGACCTCCTGTGCCTTCAAATACCACTGTCCAGAGCAGTGGATCCCAACCATCCTAATGCTGTGACCCTTTAATACAGTTCCTCCTCATGTTGTAACGACCCCAATTATAACATTGTTTTCATTGCCAATTGATAACTATAATTTTACTACTGTTATGAATCATAATGTAAATATGTGATGTGACCCCAAAGAGGTCGTGACCCACTGGTCTAGAGAATGTGAATGAGGCTGAGAACAGGATCCCATTTAGTGATCTCTAAAGACCCATCAGCCTCAGTGGCAGAGTCTAGAAGCTTCTGTAATGCTGTAACATCCCCACCCCACCCCACACAAAATGAAACGTTGTCCAGGGTGCACAGTCAGCCTCAGTTTCGAGGAAGGGAGGAAAAACCCACAGGAAATTGGTGGATGTCATTTCTAGAGACCTCTAAGAAGTGTTTGTGATCAATCCAGACCAAAAACCCATTTAAAAGGCTGAGTCACATGGGAACCAAGAGGATCTTTCTGTGTGGATTAGGCTGGAGCATGGCCAGTAAACAGAGAGCAGGGACAAGCAGACCGCCTCCAGATGGAGACAGATAAACAGGAGGGGCCCTAGGGACGGGGCTGCTGCTGCTGCCTCCAAAGTGACTTAGGAGGAGGTAGGAAGGGTTGGGAGGTGGCAATGACCGAGGGAGCTCTTGTCCTGCACAAGCCCACAGCACCAGCAGGCTCCTCTCTTTACTCCCTCTCTCAGCACAAGCCCCAGCCCCAAGCACCCCCCCCCCCCAGCCCTGAGTCACACCTGCTGCTGGCTCTGCTCCTCCAGGTTCATCTTCACCTCGAGGGACTGGCGGGCCTCCAGGAAGGCCTTACGATGTTTCCGGTCTGCCATGTAGTAAGACATGATGCCCACGATGATGGCACACAGGTAGAGGAAGACATTAGCCAGGATCTACATGCCAAGGAGGAGAAAGAACAGGACTGGTGAATAGATAGATATCTGCAGGACAACAGGGCCAGGGAGGTGAGGCTGGCAGGGATCAATGTGAGAAATCTCTGAGTGGACCCTACCCTATAGATCACAATAAGCAAGCTACAGCGCCAGGCCAGGAACATGTACAGGCTGCAAGAGCTGGGTGCGAGTTTACAAGGCCTGGTGGAAGGTGGCTGTTCCTCTCATCCATCCATCGCACCACAATCAAGCCCCTCCCTGTTAAACCAGCATGCATGGAGCCCCAGCTTCCTGGGTGCTGTCAATTCCACCCTGCTGCTTGAAAGTCCAGTGCCAATGCAAGACCTTAGCTCACAAGAGTCTGGTCCATCTGGGGACCTGCGGCCTCTCCTAGGTGACCTGGTCCCGTGTCATGACTAAATGGCCGCTGGATTTGTACAGCCGCTGGAGGAAGCCTTGTATATGGGGTCTAAACGTTCCCATCATACATGGCTCCTAGATTAGCAGCTGCTGGTTCTGAGCTTTGGTCAGTATCTGAAATGGCGGGCCAGGTACTGGGCCAGGTATTAATTCCCTGTTGGTCTGCAAGACCCTTGGCCTGAGTAAGCCTTCTCAGGCAACACTGCTTCCTGGTCCAGCTCAGCCTATTTCTCTGGAGCCAGTGTCACACTTTTTTTTTTTTTTTTTTTTTTTTAAGATTTATTAGATTTTTTTTTCCTTTTTTAGTTGTATGAGTGTTTTGTCTGCATATGTGTCTGTGTGCCATGTTCATGCCTGGTGCCCAAGGATAACAGAAAAAGGGCATCAGATGGCCTGGAGTTTCAGACAGTTGTGAAGCACCATGTGGGTGCTGAGGATTCAACTTAGGTCCTCTTCAAGAGTAGTGGGTTCTTTCTCAATGAATTCTTTCTCTAGCCCTCCCCAGCCCAGCCCACCCCACACATCTTCTTGAGGCTGTCCCTCCCTCCCTCTCTGCCCTAGTTCCTGAGGTCCTGCAGCCTAGTGGGGACAGTCACCACCCACAGAGGTAGCGCACCCACTGAGGTCAAAAGGCAGGATGAAAAGAAAAAACCAATTGGAATTTAACTTTTGGCTCTACAGGAAGAGAAGATTAGCCTGATGGTGTGCATGGTGGAGCCTAGGGTCAAAGCTAGGATTTTACATCAATGCTTGGTAGGCAGATACGGGGGTGAGCTCCATTCATTTTCTGGGTTCTCTTGGATATGTCACAGCCCCTCTGAGCTGTTTTTTCTCCAATCAGGACTGATCACCAGCACCCTGAAGACGCCCCACCACCATGGCCTACAGAATGCTCCTGGGGAGTGGGAGGCACAGGTGGTGGGCACTGTTGAGTCCATGGGAAGCTCCACCACAGGGCTGCTGAATAATGATGATTTTGGAGATGGACTCCTATTTAGGAGCTAGCCAGAAGTCACTGCAGTAGATTCCTAAGCTCCTGGGTGGCTGGTTAGTCCATCTAAGATACATGTGGATCTGAGGCCTAGGCAGCCACAGCTGTCACTATCAGGGGTCAATGTCGTTAGCAACATCCTGTATTGTCTACTTTCTTGACAGATCCCAACATCTAAATGCCCAGAGATACCAGCCTGACCATCTGAAAATCTCCAGAGTTCGGTCCAGTCAATGAAGTCAATCATATAGACCCTGCTGGGTCTCGGAGTCAGTCTAGCCTGAAGTCCATGGATCTCCATTCACCCAGAGGCTATCCCCCGGCAGGGCCAAATGCCCTTGGCATGTGTCCACACCTGCAAGCCCATAGAGCCTCAAACTGACAAGACTGGATGACAGAGTCAGGCTGGATCCTGTGCTTCATCTGTGTGCCAGGCTTGCGAGAAAGACACTGCATGTGGCAGTAATCACATCCAGCTGTGACTCACGCAGCTAGGTGGCCACTGGGGATCTAGGTACCCCAAAGAGAGGGCTCAACCGGGGAAGGGTACCCTATGGCCACAGGTCTGACACTGGAAAGGCATCTATACCTCTATCCCTGGCTAACTAGCCTGGACTGGAGATGAAGTTGGACATTATCCTGTTTCCCCAACATGAGCAGGTCCTGCCACCCTGCCAGGCCATCTCACAGGGACAGATGAGGGAGATACAGTTACCCCCTGGGGTGGTGGGCCAAGAAAACAAGACTATTGCCACCAACACTTTAACTCAAGGCGTGTAGATGCAGGCTGAGGCCTGGTGATACTCTTTCAGGACACAGCATCCCAATGATCTGCGTACATTCTAAAATAGAGCTATGCACAGTAAGAACACAGACTCAAAACCACTCTGGGCTTATACCCTGCCCTCACTAGCCAAGTGGCCTCTGGGGCCATTTGATCTGTTCTGAACCCAGACTTGTTTGACACTTCTTGGTCATCATTAGCCTCATTCTTTTTAAAAACTTTGTTTATTTATTTGCCTTGGTGTTTGCCTGGAACTGGAACTACAGACAGTTGTTAGCTGCCATGTGGGTGCTGGGAATCGAACCCGGGTCCTCTGGAAGAGCAGACGGTGCTCTTAACCACTGAGCCATCTCTCCAGCCCCCTAGTCTCATTCTTGTAGGCGAAAACTGGGACTGGGGAAGGTTTGGTCCAGGATGTCCAGGAAGGATGCAGAGGGCAGGAGAGATGGGTGGTTCTCAGGCTATCAGTCTCTGACCCTGAACCCTCCATTATCAGCTGCCTCATCCTTTTCCCAATCAGTATTTGAAGCTCATTAACTCTAAAAAGGTTCTCTGTGGGGAAGTGGGTTTGAAGGGCCCGGAATGCCAGGAAACTTCATTCCACACAACCCATGAATTCACCTGTTTCTAACAATTCTAGAAGCAGTCCTCTTCATTTGCCTATACCCAGCTGTCCTAGCCCACCCCGTGTGCCCTCCCTTGCTATGGCCGCACGCCCTGACAGAAGCTTGCAGCCTCTGACCTAAGTGATGAGTGCTGGGAGGCTCACAGAGGCCAGCTCAGCCCCGCATCAGGGCACGAGTCCAGCAGGCCAACGCTGCCAAGCCGAGGAAACCTCTAATAGTCCAGGGAAGCAGAAGTTGGCTGTGGGGAAGGAAGGTTCAAGTGTGTATAGGTGGAGCCCTGAGGACAGCAGAGAGGGTTCCCAGTGGCCACTACACAGAGGAGCCAGGAGGTACACTAAGTGAGCAGGCCAGGGTAGCAGGGCCTCAAAGTCCTCATCACATCAACAGTACATCTCCTCCTAGACACAGGGACACGTGGTCTCCTCTCACTTTCAGGCTCTGCTGGGGTGAACGGGACATTGTTCTGATTTTATAGGAGACTCCAATTCCCCAAACTCCAAAAGGCGGTCTATAGTTCCCCAAATGAGCTCACACTCATCTATAGGATTTTCGGCAGTTAGATAAAAGCCAGCATTTCTCAGGGACTTGCAAAGCTGGTTCCCATTTGCCAAAAGGAATCATTTCCCTTCTCCCTCTGCCAGAAGGGACATACGGCTACCTGTGGCGCCCATGAGCATATCAAAGCCCCCAGCCAGCCTCCAGACCCCCCTCAGTATCACAGGTACCTGTTACACACTGCACAGTTAGGCTAGCATCCTAGCTCTTCTCATCCCTCCCCTCCCCTCCCCTCAGCTACTCCTTATAACCCAGCTACTCCCACTACTCTACCCCTTGCTATCTACCCACTCACTCTCTTTATGACTCCCATGTGCATGCACATGTGTGCATACGTGGACGTGTGTGTTCTGTTCTCTATCTCTTTCTTTCCCTGATCCCCAGCTTCTCTCCCGCTTTCCCTGGACATGTTCATTCTGCTTCTCTCTCTCTCTCTCTCTCTCTGCTTTCTTCATATCTAGAATAAAACACTTTAACCATATCCTGAAACAGTTATGTTATGGAGATAGAGTGTATATCTAGTAAAGTTTGCCTGAAGACCAGAGGATAGCCAGCCACAGGGTTAGCCACAGAGGTCAGGGAGTGGTGGCACACCTTTTAATCCCAGCACTCAGGAGGCAGAGATCCTTCTGGATCTCTGTGAGTTCAAGGCCACACAGAGCCAGGCGTTGGTGACACACACCTTTAATTCCAACACTAGGAAAGTGGAACCAGGAAGTGAGATAGCAGTGGAGTGCAGAAAGAACTAGAAGGTGAGAGGAGACAGGAGTTCAGCCCTTGGCCTGCACCCCGCTTCCCCTTTGGCCGAGGACTCAGAGACATTCAGTCTAAGGATTCCCGAGAAGTGGCTGTGGTTTGTTCCTCTGTCTCTCTGATCTTTCAGCTTTTCCCTAATATCTGGCTTCAAGTTTTTATTGTAAAACCAA
Organism: Sigmodon hispidus; assembly: GCA_004025045.1. Taxonomy (NCBI): domain Eukaryota; kingdom Metazoa; phylum Chordata; class Mammalia; order Rodentia; family Cricetidae; genus Sigmodon; species Sigmodon hispidus. Next base: position 8,423 of record PVIH01000836.1, on the reverse strand, counting down.
GTAGAATTTGTGTACTATTGCATCAGCCATTTCTTTACAGCGCTCCCTTACATTCAGAAAAAAGCACAACAAAGCAATGTCCCCAAACAAAGCGCACTCTCTCTCACACTTAAGGCTTTCTCTGAGCTTGACACTCCACCTTGGAGACCCCCATGTAAGAATGTTTCTGTCCCTCTACAACAGGGCTCCCCCTGCCCCCCACGATTCTACTATTGTCTTGTTATTTCTGCTATTCTCTTTTTTCTTGCAGATGCTCCTGGCTGTTCCCACTCTGCTCCTTTTTCTCTGTAGAGTCTATAGACTCTTCTGGATGGCACTGGATGTTCTTTCTCATATCCTCTCTCATCTACAATTATAACCTTCCCCCTCAAATCATGAAGCAACCATCTTGGTAGGTTTTTTTTTTACTGTGCCCTCACTTACAGGCTGCAGACATTTAAGCCCAAACAAAGACATATGTCTGAAGATGTCCCACAATTCCAAATACAGCAGGAGTCACTGTCCTAAGATGTAAAACATGGAGGTTTTCCTCCTCTTTCTTATCTACACTGTAAGAATGTCTTGTTCAAGGAAGATAAATGTGTCCCTCAAAACATGCTTGAGGGAAAAGTAATATTCACTCTGACGGTGAGTCAGCACTGTGATGGCCCGGAGGACAAGTGACTATTATGTGTCCCTGTCTCCCAGGACCAGGTGGGAGATGGCCAGGCAAGTTGGCCCTGAGCAAGGACATGACAATGAGTAAGCAGGACCTGCTTTAAAACATCTCTGTCAGCACTGCCTCTAATTAAACTCTGAGAACCAGAGAGTGGGGAGGGGGTATATGCAGCCTTCAGGGAAAAGTTGAACCTCAGTGGGGATCCAAAATGGACTGAGTCACTGTGACAAATGGCTTTCTCAAAATGAGGCCTCGAGAGTCACGAGTCTGGGAGCTTCCTTTTCAGAATTTGCTTTCCTCCCTCTAGATCAGCCTGCATCCTGCATCTGTCACTGCATCACCCTGCATCCTACAGTACCAATGCATCACTGCAGCAGCCTCTGCTGCATCCTAGCCACACCCAGACCAGCTAATCAGCTCCTTGTCTACCCAGAAAGCTCTGCTCAGGCCTCCATCCACTCGGATACTTTCGTTGCTCATGGAATGAATCTTCCATAGAGCTGAAAAGCATGATTACCGCTATATTCTCTCCTCCAATGGGACAGATGGGAAGTCAGGCACTTTCTGCCCTATCCCCTCTTCCATCCCCTCCCAGTGTCCCCAGGGCTCACCTGGCCCCATCAAACACCAGGTGATCAGGACGACAGGGAACAGAGTTGTGACACCATGCTGATAAACTACCCAGCCACAAACAACACAGAAATTATCATAAACCTGCTACCTGAGACACACAATTTGCTGCTGGAGTCTCATTAACATTCCAGGCTTCTCCAACCCATTCATCCTGAGAACCAAAGGGAGGAGGAAGACCCAGCAAACCCTAGAGGCTATGACAGCAGAGCAGGTGGTTGGTGAGCCATCCAGAACACCAGGCCACCAGGCACAGACAGCATTCAGGGAGGTACTGATCAAGGTCTGCATGGCTGGGCTGTGTGCATGTGTGAGTGCATGAGTGTATGTGTGCGACTTCCTCCAGGGAGGTGATGATGACATTATGGAGGTGTGAACATTAAAAAGGGAGTCAGACATGTGACACAGTCCCATGATCCCAGCACTGAAGGAGGCTGAGGCAGGAGAACAGTTTGAGATCACCTTGAGCTACAGAAAAATTCCTCATAAGAGAGAGAGAAAGAGAGAATAGATGGAAGGCAGAAGAGCCCTGGTGTTTGCACACAAGTCTTTCCCATGCGAGGTCAGAGAGATGAGATGATGCTCCACTAAAGGTAGCTGTAGAGACAGCCAGTAAGAGTCAGGAGTGGTAATGCTGAGCCCTCTTACTGCCTGGACCAGTGGCACATGAGTTCATCACACACCATCTTAGGAAGTGCTGCTAAGAACATCAGTTTGAGATACACTCTCCTGTAGAGGTTCCCCGTGAACTGCTTGCTCTGTGTGTCGAGGGGTCGCGGTGACATAGCTACCACGTCCTTGGGTCTCTTTAGACTACAAAGTTTTCTTGAGCTAGGCTATAACACAGCAGTAAAAACACTTGCTTGGCACACAGAAAGCTTTGGCTTCGTCCTCAGCTTGAAAATAGAAAATAAAATACATAGCAAAGCCAGCACCCACCCTACCCCTGAACAACAACAAAATATTTGCTTGATTCAGAAACTACTCTATGGAAATTTCTTCTTTAAAAAGCCAAATCATTTGAAAAAACAGTGAATAGCCAGGGTGGTGGCACAATGCAGTCCACAATTCTAGAACTTTGGAAATGGAGGCAGGAGAAGACCTGAAGTTCATCTTTGGCTACATAAGAGAGTTCAAGGTCAGCCTGGGCAACATGAGACCCTGTCGTCCCCTCCAAAAAAAAGAAAAGAGAGAAAAAAGGAAAGAAGGAAGGAAAGAAAGCTAGGAAGTTAGAAAGTTGGCTCAGTTGGTAAAGGCACTTGCACACACACACACATACAACACCACACACAACCACACACACACACAACCACACACAATCACAAACACATACACACAACCATACATACACAATCACATACACACACAACCACACACAATTACATACACACAATCACATACACACACAACCACACACAACCACAAACACATACACACACAATCATACATACACAATCACATACACACACCACCATACACATATACACACAACCACACACACAATCACATACACACACCACCATACACACACACACAACCACATACACAGCCTCACACACACACAACCACACATACACAATCACATACACACACAACCATACATATACACACAACCACACACACAATCACATATGCACACAACCATACATATACACACAACTACACACACAGCCACATACATACAACCACATATATACACACAGCCACATACACACACAACCACATACACAGCCACATACATACAACCACATATATACACACAACCACATACACACACACAACCACATATAAACACACACAAATCAACAAATAATTGTTTAAGCCAAAATAAAAACAATGAATACATAAACAAGTTTCTCAAGTGGGTAAGGGCCCAGAGCAGAGCTTCATCCAGCCCACGCAGGCTGAGGAAGTGTTTACAGCCCACGATTCCGGCTAAAGTCCCTTGCAGAGACTTTCCACCTAGAAGTCTATGCATCAAGATGTCTTACACTTTCCTAATAGCCCTCAGGGAAACAGGCAGCTCTAAGAGAGCCTTCAGATAGAAGCTGCCCCCTGGAGGTGGGCTGCTGGGTCTGTCCCCTAAGTCAGTCCCACCTTAGAAGCTCCCTACAGCCTGAAGATTCCAGAACACTTCAGTGTTGGTGTGGGTTGCCCTGGAGACCGATGATGCTCTGCTGCTGGGGTTAGCTCTCTCTTCATTAAGACATACTCGGATGTTTTGGAAAAAAAAGAAAAGTCTCTAAGCAGCTACAGGGCAGGAGAGAGAGATCATAGATGATGATAACTTATAGTCTCCTCTAACCCGAGGAGTGCTCATGCTACGTGCCACAAATGGGATCCCAGCTCTGGGGAAATCTTGCCTCAGACTCTTGGAGAGACCACCCAGAGTGACTTCCATCAGCCAGCTTCCTACTTAAATGTCCCACCATCCTCCTAGAGGCCTTACCCACCACACCAACATAAGGCTCTGTGTGACATTTTCCCGTCCCCAGGCACCAACCACTCTCTTTTTCTTTCTTTTTATTTATTGTTTACTGATTTGATTTTTGAGATAAGGTTTCTCTGTGTATTTCTGGTTGTCCTGGAACTGACTCTGTAAGATCAGGCTGACCTTGAACCCAGAGATCTCCTTGTTTCAAATTAATTAATTAAAAGGTTTCAGAGAGATTAACTCAACACTGCCTCACACAGAGCTCAGCACAAAACATGTTCTTACGACATTTTCCTTCTTTGCTCCCAGAAGAGAGACAGTAGTAAGACAGAGCTAATAAGGAAGGGATATTTCCCAACATCTTCCACACTCCTCCTCCTTTTTCCTACAAGCCCAACACCATGAGGAAGGAACAGAGACTCCTCCATCTGCATTTGGTGGAAGATCTGACCTGAAACCAGAGAGATGGGTTTTCTGAAACTATGTCTTAGCCATGCTGAAGCTGAACCTGGTCTTCCTCCCTGAGCCCAGGTCTCTTTCCTGCAGTTCAGTCTCCTCCAATAACTAACATGATGGGGGTCCCCCAGGCTGGGAGAGGGCCACAGTTTCCCAGGAGCTAGGACAGGCATCCAGGGAGGTGAGTAGGAAAAGGCATCAAGTCTGTAGACAGTGACTGACTATGTGTGACCTTGGCAAAGTCACAGAATTGCAGTGCTAACAACATCCTGGGGTCTTCTTTAAGTATAGCCATCCTGGACACAACATAGGACTCAAGCATGCTTACCCTCCCCATCTGGGTACTTCGAGTTTCTGCAAAAGGAACTTCTAGAAGCTTCCTGTATTATTGTGATCTTTAGCATGCCTCTAGAGAAAGATACTTAATGTCTTTTCAAAACTAAAAGGACTTCTTAGATGAGAAAGCCTTCCAACTTGACATTTGCACAAGGTCCCTTGTGGCCTGCTGCACTGCCAGAGAAGCACTACTCAACTCCCAGAGGCACTCCACTGTCAGGCTCTGACATAATGGCTTCCCCAAGGTCTTAAAACATGGAGCCCATGACCTTCAGACTCTTCTGTCTTTGACCTGACTAGTCCCACACACTCCTTTACCCCAGTCACAATGGCTCTGACCAGTCTCCTACAAGATAAACAACTGTACTAGTGGGTGTGGTGATGTAGACTTTTTAATCCCAGCACTCAGGAAGCAGAGGCAGGTGCGTCTCTGTGAGTTTGAGGCCAATCTGGTCTACAGAGTGAGTTTCAGGGCTGCAAAGAGAAATCCTACCTCTAAAAACAAAAAAAAGATAAGCAACTGCAGAACTCTGTGGCACTAATTAGAACTGCACTTGCCCCAGCCCCTGCTTGTAAGGGTCTACACAGGATGACTCTGTAAATTCAGCTTTATCAGGAATAAGGATGCTTCCACTTTGCCCTACAGGGAATGTAACATGTTGGTATTATGTCAAAACCAAGACCAGCTCCAACATGCCTCCCTGTTCCCAAAAACAGAATTCATTCACTCATTCATCCATGCTCATGAACTCACAGAAAAATACTAGTGATACTTGATGAATATCAAGATTAATAGTTTGATAATTGCACTCACAAAGAAGGCCCCAATATGAAGGGTGAGCATACTAGAGAAGGATATCTATCTGGTCTACCTCCTTGCCGTCCTGCAGATATGAATCAGCATTGATGTTGAGCATCTAACACTAACCCAAGGGTTGGTCATTTAACTATGGACTAAGTTTTAGGGTAATAGTGAGTCCCTAAAACTAGGGAGAGTGTTGCCATTTTGCAACTTTGCAAAGCACAAATCCATTGCTTTTATCAGATTCTCAAAAAGATCTATTACCCCAGATGGTTAAGAAGCACAAAACCAATGAAAAGCTGCCCTGTTTTTGTTACTCTAGCAAAGAAACAGAAACCAAGTGGCCACAGCCCTTTCTGTCTTTTCTTATTGATAAAACATTTTTTAGTCACCTCCATCTCTTTCTCCAAGCCAATACCTCCAATCCCACTTGCAGAGTCTATTTTAAAACGCTTTAATCATGTTTGGCTTCAGGCCTTTCTTTTAAAAATGGTCAATTTAAAGCTATTGAGCTTTTCCAGTGGGTGGCGGGCTTCATGCAGTGGCCCACAGATGAAAGAGCTCAGGGGGCTCAGATCTCCTGAGGGGAAGATGCTGCAGTAAATGGGGAGATTGATCCTGAGGAGAGGAGACTTAGTCAGCAAAGGACCAGCAAGAAGCTGCGGCCAGACTCACAGAACAGTGATTCCTCACACACATGACAACGTGGCGCTTGTACACTAAATCTTCAGGTATGGATTCTGGGTGGTAAGGAATCCCACCTGATGCCTAACCAATGACCAATTCCTAAAATAAAGGCAAAGATAAAGCATATATGAGAGTAATCTGAGTAATAGAGTTCTAGACGGTACACTCTGGTTTTCTCCTTCCTTTTTGGTTTTATTGTTGTTGCTTTGCTGTTTGGGGGTTTTGGTTTTTTGAGACAGGGTTTCTCTGTGTAGCCCTGGCTGTCCTGGAACTTACTCTGTAGACCAAGCTGGCCTCTCAAACTCAGAGATCCTCCTGCCTCCGCTTCCCAACTATTGGGATTAAAAGTGTGTACCACCAATGTCTGGCTTCTAGTTTTCTTCTAAGCAATGCTAACTGTATTCCTAACACAGATCCTCATTCTCTAGAACTGACTAGAAAGGAACCTGGAAACTGTGTTCCAGGTGCTGGAGGGACAATCAGCTGGGAAAGTGCTTACCAAGAAGAAGCCTGAAAACCTGAGTTCAAACCAGAACTCAAGTAAAAACGTCGGGCATGGTGATGCCACATATAATCCCAGTACTGGGGAGGGTACAGGTGAACAGGGGTTTGCTGGCTCACCACGAGAGAGAGGAACGTAGTCCAGAGAGAAAAGGAAATGTCTAAACTCCAAAAATACCATCATCAGATGGAGTCAGCCTGTCAAACTCTGCAGGGAGATGGTCTGTGACTCCACAGGGAGAAGGCTTCTGGGCCTTGTATCTGAACTGTAACAGAGAAAACTCTTGGGCCGTAAGGTGCCCTCCCTACCTTGGAGTTCAGAGAGACTCACTCCCGGCAGTGACACATTCTGCCCACTCAGCCACTGAGAGCAGCATCATCTGCCCTCCTGACTACGCTCTCTTCCTTGGGATTCAACTCATCCCACTTCCTCCACTAGGGCCCAGCAGCCCTTCCTCCACCGCCTCTCACCGTGTTCCCAGGACATCTGGGGTTATGTGTTCCAGTTCCCCCACTGACTCAATCCTTTAGCTCTGCTCCTCAGTTACCATTTCTCTTTGCCTTTTCTTTCCTTTGGCCTTTTGGCGCAGACTTCCATGCCATCCAGCCTGGCTTCAAATCCACTATGCCGCCACTCAGGAGACTCTTCCTCACCCTCCTGTCTCTAACTCCTGAGCATCAGATTACAGTGTGTACCACCACAGCGGCGGCTGCATTTGCTTCCATAAAGCCCATGTTTGTACTGCTGTTTTTAAATGTTTTCAAGTGCCTGCCTTCTGGTTGAACTGTCTACTCTTCCGTCCTTCAGGTACATGTCTAGTTGAAGGGTCTTTCTTTCACAGCTCACTAAGGCAGGGGAAACCTGCCCAGGGCTGGGCAAAAATCTGACACAGCCACCGTAGATGATTAAATGGGGTCGGAAGTCAAAGAGGGAAGGGTATGCTAGCCCCATGATTATAAAATATCAGGTCTCAAGAAATGTATTGTCCCTAAGTCTAGCATTCAGACAAAAGCCACCATCCCTTCAGGGACTTAAGATAGCTGCTCTTTGCTAAAAGGAGCCATCCTCCTTATCTCTGAGAAGGGGAACCCAGGGCTCCTCCGTAAGCCCCTTTAACCTGTGCCTGTGATGTCTGTCTGCATACCAAGGGTCCACGCTAACTGCTAACCACTAGGCTACTTCAGTCCCTACTCCCAAGTTGTGCTGCAGAGTCATCCTGGCTGGTATGCCCCTCCCCTCCCCTAAGCCTCCCTTCCCCCAACTTCTCTTTCCTCCTGTAGAACCTCAGCCATTTTTCCCATAAGCTCTCTTGCTCCCCACACACCCCGTTCCTCTCTTGGCCTCTTGGTCCTCAGACTGCACTCCTAGCCCTCTCTCTCTTCTCTCTCATTCTCTCCAGCCTCTCCTGTCACAGCCGGCTTCAGCTGGGACCCTTCCAGATGCCTCTGGCTGTTCTCTCCCTCATATCGCCAAAAACCTTCTTCTTCAACTATACCTAGAATCAGTCATGGCCTCATTTCCACTCACCAGACACACTTCTCACCCCAACGCTCACCTTCCTTCAAGAAGTGCATAGATGCTACAGAGCCTTCCTGGCCACACCCCCAGCGCCAAGCAGACACTCTTCTGCAGTTCTACCGTTCCCGTTCCCGTTAGCTCTAGCTGCAGCAGCAGCCTGCCTCTGGCGCACAGGCAGGAACGTCACAATCACCTGTCACCAGGTGCCTTTCCACGATCAGCTATGTGACGTGTGCACCCCCAAAAGTGTCCGCCAGGCACAATTTGACCTCATCTCTTGCCTCTCTCAATTCTATCTTTCTCTCTTGCCTCCTCTTCCTCTTGTGTCTTCCCTGTTCTGTCTGTCTGTCTGCCTGCCTCTCTCATGTCCCAACTCCAACATGGAACATGGTCTTTCACT